>JAOBRH010473926.1:0-10224 GCA_027575125.1 Umimayanthus parasiticus | reverse complement strand
GCCAGTTAGACTATAACGGCCTTCAAGGAACTGCTACCCCTCCCCTAATGTAATATCAGAAGACTATTATTATTATTGTTATTATTATTATTATTATTATTATTACTGCTTTAATTTATTCGGTTAAGCTAGTATCATCAATTCGTTTAATGAAACACTGTGATTGCGCATTAGTTTCAACTGATGGTAGTCTATTCAGTATATAATTTCCAGAAATAACTTTAAGAACACCTTAAGAACATTTTCAGGTCTATTTTGCAGAAATCTCCCGATGTATAAGAACAAAATCAGCCTGAACTGAAATAAGGTGTGTTCTTTTATGCAGGTTTTTACCGTACTCCCCCGGAAAAAATCTTTGAAATGTGAGATCCTCAAATTGCTGGAAATGCATTGAAATTGTTAATCCTACCATCACCTTGCTGTTTTGTGTCATTTTAAACACTTTAATATCCCATCAGGCGGACCTTTTTGGCTCCTAGGGGGTGCGTACGCACCTCGTTCCCCCGCCCCTCCCCCCGCGCCTACGGCCTGCTCCCATTTGTTTTCCACTTTTTCCTACCACTGAACCTTACGAAAAGTTTTCTCATTTATCATGACGGAATCGTGCCAATTTTGTTTGCTGGGGTTACAACAACCATAAAAGCTTATCAACCATTGTACATCCACTGGAAAGTTTTGTTTCCATGGCAACTTGAGAGGACCGCAAATACACCTTATATTTAGCATTCTTTCCATTCTAAACTAAAAGTAGTCGATGAACCTCCTTTTTATTCCATCAAAACTGCTTGAATTTCTAGAATCGTTTTTCAAGTAAGTTTAAAAAAATCACAATGTATTAAGGTGGTCACAAAACTGCAAAACGTTTTCGAACTACCTTTTCCTCTGTACAAGATGGCAAGGAACTAATTCTTTCCAACTCAGTGTGTTGGTAATTTCTCGATTACACTTGAGTATCAGTATTTGTGAAGTCTCGACCTCGTCTGTTTCACCAAGTAGAAACACATCCGCCAGCTGCTAAAACTGCCACGATTGTACTACTGATTGTATATGTATGAATTCGAATAGTCTTTCAAAACGCATAATTTTAGCACTAAATACATGACAAAACCTTACATAATAGCTCAAATTGACACAACTTTACCATGCATGATACAGAACCGTTGACAATAGTTTTGACACAATTTGCCAGGGTAAGAACTGTATATATTATGATAATAAAATGTTATAACATTTTTGGCCATTAGGTCACTGTCGGATTTAGCATGCAAAGTACTTTTTGTAAACTTGAATTTCTGATTTTAGTTTATTTCTAGTTTTTATGCAACATTTGGCAATAATGGCTTTATGTATCAGTACGTGATTCTTTTTTTTCTTTCTAGAAACTAAATAATACTGATGGGTCGACCGGGTCTTAAATGTTCCGGATTTCGGCCTAAATTTTCTCCATTTTGTTACACACAGATGAGACAGTTGGGACGTAGCTCTATTGTCTCTTATTGTGAATGTTCTACAAAGCAGTTCCTTTGTATTTGTTTGGTTGTGTATTGTTTAAAGGTGTTGGTTATTATTGTCGTTATTGTTCGATGAGTAAATCAAAGAGCCGCTACTAGCAGTTACTGGTCGACCAGATGAGATATTGAGATGAATTACTCAAAGCTGGAAGTTGATTTTATCGGGAAATATACGAAGAAACACATGCCCAACAGGCAGAAGCTAGTCATATTGTTTCACTACATCTCTTTTTTTCTGTCTTACTATTGGCTCAGTTCAAATATCCGGCTTCTCGGTATATTGACCCTACACCTGACGTTACCAAGACCTACTTCTGGTACTGTTACTTAGCAACAGAACGGTTCGACCGATCAAAACCTTCAACCTTGGCGCTGGCTGTGATCAGGTTTATCTATTCATGTTTCCACTATGTAGCATACTGAGGCACGCTGTGTATCAGAGGTTTTGAGAGACAAAATAAGGTAAAACAAGGTAAATTCTCTTTTTTATAAGAACCTTCTTATAAGAACATGAGGCTGGAAAATGCCAAAAATTTAAGAACATGCTAAGAACAACTGAGTCTGAGGAAAGACTAAGAACTTTTATTTAAGATGCTGCACACGATCATGGAAACAGTTTTCTCGACTAATGTTCCTCAGTGCAACATCGCTTTTAGTGTTGTGCATGTACAAGTTTGTTTTAAATCTTTTTTATTTTTTTGCCGGCCAGGGTAGCGGCAAACTCAATAAGGCGTATTTGTGCTTCCGGTTGGTACGGTGTGTACCTATGGGAAATAGAAACTGCACACCCAATTTTAAGAACATTTAAGAACATTTGAGGCTGAAATCCTCAAAATGTTTAAAACATTCAGCCTCAGGTCAAAAATTAGACGTTCTTACAAACAAAAGGGTGTAGAAGATTTTAGTGAAACTTCATGTCGCAACGATTGCTGTAGCTCTTTAGATTCAAAGAATATGTTGTTTTGAAAGTGGGTAAACATCTACCCGTGCTAAGATTGGTGGTCTAGGGTTACACAACTGGATTTCCAAGAATTGTTTTAACAGTACCTTTAAGTATACCTCGAAGAAGAAATTCGTTTTAGAATTTAACATATCGTAGGTTAAGCAAAACGTTCTGTAATGACTGATTTTAATTGGTACTTTGCTTTTATCTAGTTTCCCAGGCGTTTTAGCAATGTTCTTACAACTGTGTATTATGACTCCCTGATAAAAAAAAAAATAACCCTGGGTCAAATTTAACCCAATTTGAAAAAATCGGGTACTGGCGAAAGCATCTAAACTGATCAATTAGTGCGATTTTTGACAGCTGCTTTGCGGCCGGGATTTGAATTTTCTGAATCCATATATCTTCCGTGACCATCCGATTGACTAATTTTCTGCTTGTATACTTATCAGTATCTACATGGTTCTGTTCATACTTTTTCTTGAAGTTGAACCGTAGCCTAGTCCTGCTAAACAAAACACGAACAATTCCATAATTTTTATAGACAGTTTCCGAAAACCAACATAATGACTACATGTATTAATTTTGCTTGTCCGGTTTGAATAATAGAGGAGTTTGGTGATAACACTTATTTAAATTCAAAAGTGGAAAATTTTTGTTGATTATTTTAAACTGGCTTTGTCAGGCTTTGCCCCGGGGGTCAGGTGCTCGAAAAGAAAAACGAGGGAGAGTCAACATAACCCGTGAATCGTTTTAGTGCTGTAATGTTCACAACAATTTCGATTTTCCCTTTTGATTTAGCTTGTATTCCGAATTAGGATTTAAATGAATAACTTTGAAATGGCTGCACAAATTTAAACAAATCGCGGTTAGTTAATGAGTTCGCTTGCAGAAAAAAGTGTTAAAACGATACAAAGATATTGTTTTCTGAAAACGTATTATTTTGTGGATATTGTATGTATATTTGTGTCGAAAACATTGAACTAAACTATCATTCTATAAATGTAGAGCGGTTTCTTCAATACAGGAAATGTCAAGATTTGTCGCTGTTGATAGTCCGTGTTATCTTGTTAATTTACGTAGGATTTACGTTTATAACGAGACCGGTTTAATGACCGGTAAAAGCTTTTAGAGTTCTTAGACCTCTCGGTTTTATTTCGGACATGTGTTCGTTGACGACTTGATCGCTGTCCAAACATTATTATATGAGATATTAGAGACCCAAAGAGAACTTCCATCAGCAATTTAACCAAGGTGTTTCAAAAATTGCATACTTTTTAAAAATAATTCTGTGTTTTAGGTGGCCGGGGAAACAGAAAATTCAAGGACAGATATATATGGGTTTTGTAACTTATGGCAAAATAAAGGGAGGGTATATTTTTCAGTTTTCTTGTTTGAAATTCAGTCTTTACTGAAACGTTCTGCAAGGATCTTGTAAAAATGTGTGTTGTTTTATAACTTTCGAGTTTTGCAGCATGTATATAAACGGATACAAACTGATAAAGTTATCACTCGTAAAGGAGTAAAAATTGCGAAACAAATAAACCTTTATCTTTCGTGGAAATATGTCAACTATTTCTTGTGTTTCAGTTCATTTTTATTTTTCAATCGAATATATCTCGGTTCATTTTAAGTCTACCGCACCCCAATTTTGCGATACGTTAATTCAGTTAATTATTTCTATTTACACGAGAGAGAATATAAACATATATTCTTTGGAAGTGCTGCAATTTGACGTTTTAAGCAATTAACTTGTTCTCAACAACGATCCAAGTTTTCATATCCGAAATAAATTGCTAATTTGAAATTAAACTTGTTTTTCAACGCATGTTATCTTTTCATAATAGTTCGTCCGTTGGTTTAACCAATTTCATGGGCTTTAAACGAATTTTCAAGTACTTGAGTGTCGTTGACTTGCCGTAACAAAATACTGACAAAACTCTTCACTCTAAAAGTGACGCTCGTTTCCTGGTGGCCTCATCTAATATGCATTGATGGCGGCCGAAAAAACATTTCATTTTCAATTGCACCTGTAACGCTTATTATCTCTTATCAGTTTTGAGATCAAAAACATAACGCTATAAATATACACCAGAAACAGTTCCAATTGCGAGAAGCTCTCTGCGCTTTTCTCAGGGTTGCAGATGTGTCCCGGCACTTTAACAGTTTAACTTCAAATACAGGTGCAGTGAAACTCATACATATCATTGAAGTTGCTGGCCATACGCAAAACAAAAGCCAGGTACGTATGATATAGGTGCAACGAGAAATGACTTTCTTTGGTCAAATTTTGTTTGTATGATCCAGAAAGTCCGCGTTCGCTTTCGATGACTCTAAAACTGTATTAGCAAGCAACGGCTCGTGTGATACTTTCTTCAGTTTTCGTTTGTGTAATTCCAGAAAGTCGTTCGGTTTCTATCAGACTCAAAAGTAGTTTAGCTTGCTGTGATTCGTGTGGTACTTGCAGCTTTTTCGGTAAAATGAGTTCCGTTCAGTACAGAAGCCATACTGTATAGAACAGTAAGTTTATTTTTAACACTAAAGCTGTCTTTGTTTTAATACGGAAAGCTCACAAGTGTGCAAGATAACGGTTAGCGCATATGAAAGGTTTTCATTATTCCAATTTTGAGGTTTGCCTCTAAATCTAGAAAATCCCGCGTGACTCTTTTGCAGCCATGCAGTTTGTGATTTCAGTCAAATTTTTGATATGTATCAAACGGAATTCCTGAAACCTCAATTGCATAGTCTGTACGTCAAATTTAAATCCAATTCAATATTGTCTTGCGGGCTAGAAAGTTCTTTTTCATTTCGTTCGCACGCGCATAATTACTCAAGTCAGAGCAATATAGGTTTTGTTGTTTAAGAAACGGTGTCCTATTTATGTGCTGTTTTCCCGCTGAGACCTAAACAAAAGGAGAGAAAAAAGACAGATTTATTTAGCGTCAAATTTTCTTACGAAGATGTAGCTTCAAATAGAATAATGGGAAAACTTGCACTGTATGAAGAGGATGTTTGGGGTTAGCATTTTATTTTTTGCGAAAATTCACCAAACAAGGACGAAGAATTTTAGTAAACAAACCAGGATATTTACAAATTTATGAGAAAATATTGCACAGGTATCGGTAAAGTGAAAGGTTTAGATTTATTGTTGATATTACTGATGAAATTTAAAAATAATTTTATTGTAGTCATAAGAAATATGAAAGCCGTTTTTTCTCGTTTAGAAACGGCTTTTTTTCTTACAGGCTCAGTTGCAATTTAATCGAGAAATGCGGGTCGAGGAAGGGTTTCTGACGGAATAGATCAATTCAGTAAATTGCCTAAATGGAAATAAGAATACAGTTTCGTAAAGCACTTAAATTTAAAGGAAGTAGCTTCTTTGACGAACTGTAAACTCTTAAGTTTCTCATCTCACCGTTCGCCTTGTTTGGGGAAACGCGATCAACAGACACTCGGGTATGCAAATCAAAAATCACTTCCACCAACGCGAAGCTGTCTGATCAATAGCTATATAATCTTGTTTCTGCCTACTCTTGTTCAGGGCACTCGGACTGAGAAGTTCTAGAAAGTCTATCAAGTGCGCAGTGACAGTTTTGTTTCCTTTTTGTGACATGTGTTTAAAAATTAATTTGCATTATTTATTTTTAAAACGAGAAAAGGACTTTTATCTGCGGAATGCCCGAGAGAATCCATTAAGACCTCTGACTTCATACCTTGCGTATATCGCTCCGAAGGTCAACCGGCTTAACGGTGAGAGATTTAATATTTACCAGTTTCAACGCAATCGGAAACGTGGGTTCGTGAACAAAATTTCCGTTCGAAGCAGTGTTGCCTCTGTGTGGAAGAGCGGCTGGTAAAACCTTACTTGATGAACAAAGGAATTGTTTTAACGATAGTCGTTATGGTATTAAGCAGTGCAGTGCTGTAAGTTTGTCTTATATGTGATAAGTATAGCTATTAGTGAGTACGTTATCGTATATAATCGTTTATGTTAGTGTGTTAAATTGGTATTTGTATAAGACGAACGCCGGTGTCAGTGCATGATGACAAGTGGACAAAAATCCCTAAAATAGTTTGTGTATTTGGCATTTCAACATATAAAACAAGACATTGCCTGGTAAGGTTTGTGCACGACTATTTTAGCACCGGCTGGTATACTATTAACCTAAATAATAATTTAAATATTTGTTGTGTGGAAAACACTTAACGAAGAGAAAACTGAAAAATTAGCGGTAAATATAAGACTTCTTAGAATCTCTTAGACCTGATTCCCCCTTCTTTAGCTCCTTTGTAAAGTAAAAAAGATATGGACCGGGGGGATTAATTGTAGCTTTTAGTTTAAATTTGCCAAATAACTTTAAAAGTTAATTTTGCCTTAGTTTTATTTAGGATTATCGTGTTTGTATCTTGATATGAAAAGGAATTTAGAATTTGTTGTAGCCGTGTTTTGCCTGGCGCGGCCAACGCCTTCTGGGCATATTTTCGTTGCCATCTTTCTCCAAGTTTCCGACATTTTAACATTGTTTTCATTTCATGATTTATTAACCTTATCTTGCTCGATAAGATTTCCTAACTTCCGGAGTTTGGTAGTGGAATTTGTTCTTGTATGTTATAACTTTTGAACCTGCTGACGAAGACTTATACACTGAATATGTGATCGATAATTTGGCAGAAGAATTTAGTATTACTTGTTTCCAATAATGTCAAGACTTGTCAACCGAAATTTAAAACTGATAACAATTTGAATTTTTTGAAGGCCACGTTGGTGGTTCATTTCAAACCAGTCAACCTTTGAACCATTTCTGTAATGATACTCTTTTTTCAGTATTTCTATTTCCTGTAGAATATACACATGCAGAAACGAGTTTGGTGTTACAATTACACGAGTGTCGTGAATCAGACTTAAAACGTTTGGTAAAATACCCTTTTCGTGGCACACTACTGAAGATAAACTTGGAACAAAGCCATTTTCCGATTTAGAGTCAAAATGCGCTTTTCGTATCCCGTAATCCTATTGCCGGCTTTTCTTGGTTTGATAGTTGCAACACTGTGGCGCGTCGCTTTCTATAATATACTTCGTGCTGTTCTTAAATTTTGGGAATTTTTCAGCCTCGTGTTCTTATTTAAAAAACGGTTCTTATAAAAATTAGTGTAATACTGACTAGAACCCTTGCTGTGTTTTAATCACGCTTATCATGCTATAAAAAACAAGGTAAAGATATTACTTTGTTTTAAAATCAGTCGTTCTGCCGCTTCGACCGCATCTTCGAGTTTGTAGAGATCGTCACACGTAAATGTTCGTTTTTAACACAAAGTAACGTTGTTACCTTGCTGTTATATCAAATTTTCAATGTGGAGAATTCCATTTTTAATAGCTTATCATATAAATACAATTATTTTATACAGGTTTTAAACATGAATAACAGCTCAGCTCTGAATGGCACGAACTCCTCGGCTATGGCGGCTCTGGGACCTCCTCTCGCGTACACAGCAGTTATGTCCGCCGCCCTGGTTCTGATTATTGTTGTCGCGGTCTTGGGCAACTCTCTGGTCATCTACGCCTTCTTCAGCTATCACCGCCTCCGTCATAACGTGACCAACTACTACATTGTCAGCCTGGCAGTGAGTGACATTCTAACGGCTTTCTTTGTCACGACATTTGAACTGGATAAGGTGATTTACTTCCAGTGGTCACACGGCGAGTTTCTGTGCCACGTGTGGACATTCATGTACCTTCTCATGGTTCCAGGCTCAGTTATTAACCTCCTCGCGGTGACGATAGACCGGTTTCTTGTACTTCGCATCCCTCTGCGCTATACAACATTGATGACCAGAAGGCGCGCAACAATTGCCATTTGCGTGCTGTGGCTGTATGCCTTAGTCACGGCGCTACTGCCTTCCTTGGGTTGGCGAATGGACCACCCGAAGGTGATCGCTCGCACGTGTTACTTCTTGACTACTCCAGCTTACTCCATTCTTGTCGGTATTTGCAATTTTCTGCTTCCCATGATGTTTATGGGATTCTTCTGGACAAAAATTTACGCGATAGCCCAGACGCACGCGAAGAGGGTTCGAAAGCTTGAACAAAGTCTCTCGGTGGTAGAAAATTCCCTCAGCCAGACTGACAAATCCTCCCGCAATAGTCGCGTGAGCATTAGCGACGAAAACGCGACCACAAAAAAGCTATTTGAGAACAGTAGCGTAACTTCTTCTTGTAAGAAACAGTTCAGGCGCCATCTCCGAGGATCAAAGTACATCGCAATCCTTGTGGGGGTATTCTTCTTGTGCTGGTTACCCTACACGAGTACTAGTCTGGTGGCGGCGATCAACAGAGACTGGTATCTTAGCATTCCTTCCCCCATATGGGACGTTTTCCTTGTTATGGGGTATTTAAACTCTGCCCTGAATCCGTTCCTGTACCCGTTTCACGACAGACAATTCAGAGAAGCATTCAGAAACATTTTTAAGAGTTTTCAACAGAGGACTTACAGCATGCTTTCAAAAATCAGATCTTAGCCGGGAACATTTAAGAAATCGTGCACGAGCGAGGGATGTTAAAAGTTAAAACATTAAACCTTGTGAAGTGGCGGTCATAGTTGGAGTTTGGATGACTGTTTCGACCAGCAGGTGCGCATGCGCGCAAAAGCTACCCTCACCTCGCATTAGCCACCGAAATCCTGGTTCAGAAGACCGCTGGCTTCTGCAAGCTGACCAAGAACTTAAAATGATCCGACGCGCCGCATAATATAGTTGCTTTTACCACTGACCTCCTGGTTCGGAAGACCGCTGGCCTCGGCGCCTCGGTGCATGCATGTAGTGGTATTGTCATTGGACTCTTGGTTTGGAAGACCGCTGACAACTGCAAACACACAGCTAAATAACAGTTGCTCCTGAGAAATTTTTGGAAAGGAAAATGCATCACACAAACTATAAATAAAGGAAGACCCGGTGCATGCATCCAGTTAGTATTACCATGCACCGACCTCCTGGTTTGGAAGACCGCAATCCTACGAACTAAAACAGAAAACTCGGAACTTTATCTACAGAGACGCATAGTTTTCGGTTTGCAGACTCCGCATTATTCAAACTGTAGCTAAATGGAGAACCTATATTCCAACCAAGAGTTGGTTTTAAAATTGATTTCGGTAGTATTTAGTTGGAGACTGCTCCTTGTTGAACGTATAATATTGAAAGAGTTTCAGTTATTTGAGAACTAGTGCCTAAGGGGTGTAGCTGTAATCACACTCATTTTTTTAATGTTGCTAGGTCCTAAGAGTGTTTACGTTCCATGTATATCCTTCAAAAGTCATCAAGAAAACCAACCTTTTTTGTCAACAACAAGAAAACAAACAAAAAAAAAACAACTTCATTTGTACCATTATCGCTACACAGGTTGGTGATTGAAAATAATGCAAGAATAAATCAAAATTAAGGTGCTGACCACCCACAAATAACCAAAAAGTCAACATAGTTTATGTTAGGCGGCATAAAATATTGATTAATGGAACACAAATGGGTTATACTCAGGATGGCGTAACAACGAAAACGGGAAAGATTGCAAAACACGCATATCCACCTCCTTCTGTAACACTTCAAATTGAAGAAAAGGGAATTACTGGTTGAGATACAAGAATCTAGTTACTAGGCAATGATACTTTATCAGAATGTCGAGTAGAAATTTATAAGGCCAAACAAAAAATATGTGTGTTTCCGGTTACCGACCGTCCCTAAGTTTAAGTCACCGACCCTGAGTTTTTTATTGTCGTTTTT
>JAOBRH010473816.1:0-10230 GCA_027575125.1 Umimayanthus parasiticus | reverse complement strand
ATTTATGTTGTTGTCACTCCATTATTGTTAGACGTTACATAACTTTTATAACAAGCAGATTAACAACATGTCCTTTCCAAAGGAGAACTGTATCACTCACTTTTTCAGTTGCTGTATCTCTGTAAGCTAATAATCGTTGAAAACCGCGAATGCTCGATTTCACAAAGAGCGGCATTTGTTTTCATTCTTTTACGGACAATATCTCTTCCTATCTGAGTTTTATTCAACTTGGGAACTGTTTGTGATGAATTCCACTTTTTAATGGAATGTAATTATGAAACATTAGTTGGCGTTAGAAACAAATTTTTGTCGAAGTTTTGTCTTAATCAGCCATAACTTTAAAGACCTCGACCCATACAATATATTTAAATACATAATATCTAGACCATTTAAAAATATCCCAGTTGACGCTGTAAATTGTTATAAATCAAATAATAAAGATTCACTAAATGATCGAATCTGAATAAATATATATCTGTAATCCGTAGTTACAAATTGACGTAACATTTAGTATTAAGTGTATCTGTGCACATATAGTTTTGCCTTTTACGCAACTAATAATAATATAAATTCTGTTTAGACCAAAATTCTTGTACACAAGTGAAGAATAAGTTGAACAAAGTTCCTTGAGTCAAGGCCCACTAGTGTTTTTGTGTGGTTGTTTTGTTTTGTTTAATGTAGCAACTATGTTTAGATTTTTCTCTTATACAATAGTTTCTGAAGGGGAGCAGCTGGTACCATACCTATATTTGTTAACACTGTGCGTGTTAGAAATATAGCAGCACACGCTTGGAACAATGAAGTGAGTTGTTACACGCGTTTTGGCTCATATTGATTATTGCTGGTATGTTTTCGAAATTTTTGTCATTTTTAAATGGCTGCAAAAGCCACGTGAAAGATAGCCTTTTTTAAAAACACAACCGTTCAGAAAACTTTGTTTGGTCAAATTGGAAGACAAGCACAATACATACTCAAATATGAGCACAATTAGAAGTGAACACCCAACTTTTGTTCAGTTGGGTGACTCTATATGTTACGTGTCGTATTGTGACGGAACTAGATCTACGTAAACAAAAAAGAGCATTGACTCGTGAATCCTTCTGGGTCTTTTCAGAATGGCATCGAAAAAAGAGACGTTCCATTTCAAAAGACAATGGCATCCCTCTTGATACGGAGCCAAACTTGTCCAGAACGAATACTTACTTTGCATGATAATTGAAGTCTGCCAAAAACGAAAAAAACAAGTCATTAACACAACCATTATTTGAAGTGAAAGGTTAATTTTCGTCTGATAGTTTAATTCTTTTGCAATCACAAAAGGCTTATTTGATAAAACTGAGAAAAGATCTACGAGTCTATACATATTTTGCGCGGAAAAATGTAATATCTTGAAAGAACCGCACGAAAAAGTGTTTTTTTTTGTTAGATATGAACGGGTTCATTAGAGTGATTAAGAATATTGGGTGTCAAAAGCTAAGAGGCGAGAGTTTCATTTACATATCAAAAGAATCTGAAGTCGAAACGAGCGGGTAGTGTGATTGATCCATGCTTGCTAAAACAAAAGCCCGTTCGCCACTTCTAATCCTTCGTGGCTCCATTGTTCAAGCGTGCCATTGTTCAGCTGCTTGTTTCGAACATGTCCTGTGCCGAAACTGCCTACAAAGCGACTCTAGATTAGATTTCTTTGTTCGCGCTACCAATTAATATGATGCCTTTCTCTCTTGCCTCAATGGGTAATCTGTTTTGTTCAAATTAAAGTTTCAAAATTGATCATAATCAATGTGACAGACCGAATTTGTTGGATTTTAACAAGTGGAATTGTCTAATACTATTATGTGGAGCAAAATTTAAAATTGATCATTAAATGAAAAAGGAACGTATGCCAATTCGAAATAGGAAAAGAATAGGTCTTCAATTTTAGCCAAGGGGGAGAACCATTTGTAAAATTAAACAAAAATAGCAAGGCTGCGTTTCATGAACTATATAGACACTTTTCGACACTGAAAGATTTTGTTATATGTTTTAAAATTTAGAAAACAGAACGGCTCCCCGAACAAAAGAATAATACAAAGCTTTCTTTATATAGTAGTTTGATATCATTCAGATGTGAACCATAATTCCGGTCGCAAGTTTTCTCACTGGCTGTCGGTTCTTTGAGAAAATGTTTTGCCTGTATATCATCTTTCCATCTGGAAAATGGGGACAGCTCTACGCATACTATACTAAAGTTGCATGCACATTGCAAGGGAAACAACGCAATTTCTCACTATAGTTTCCCTGAAGTCTTGACGTCAATTCTTGTGCCGCTGAGATGAGCACTGTGTGACGGGTAGCAGTGTTTCCGATGACATTAGAAGCTTTTTCTTTATCTACGAATAATTTTGGATAAATATGCAAAACACCAAGTTTTTGATCGAGGCACTTTAACAAGCGCGGGGACCACTCACTTTGTTTTAGATCATCGACCAAAATAGCTCAGTGGTTAGTTTCCAAGGCTTTATCAAAACAAGAACATTACGTATACATACAAAATTGTTTTTGCTGTGGTAGCCTTGAGGAAAAGTACGTTTTCCAAAATATTGAGTTCCACACTATGCCGGATAAATTTGAAAACGCAACTTTGAGAGCGAAAACGGAACAAATGTTCTGCGTCCACACGTTTTAGGTGGTTGTTTACTTTCAAAATTTCAAAATATCATATTCTTGGCATGTTAATTACTTGGGAAGATAAATTACATGACAAAATGATGTCGGCGTATTCGAAAAGTTGCGGATACTAAAAGTTCTCCGTCCACACTAATACAAAAAAGTATCGTTTTCAAATTGTTCCACTCTGGAGAGCGTTTTCAAAAAGTTCCGTTTTCGTGGATCTTTTTATGCGTATTGGTGTGGAAGGAAGCCGTATCCGTAACAATATTAAAAGTTGCGTTTTCAAATTTATCCGGCATAGTGTGGACGTGGCCTTAGTTTAACTTTCTTAAAGATGAGTAGCCCGCAGGCTTTTGTTTATACGTGAAATCTTGAGCTAGTTTTCGGAAGTTTTATATAGCTAAATAGGCACCACTTTATTACAATATCAAACTTGGAAATCCAACCCTATTGACAATAAAATAATATATAGATTTGCATGCGTGACTTACCGCAACACTTTTGATATTTTAATCGTTTATATTGAAGTTTTGGCTCAAATTATCAGTCGTTTTAAGTCTCTCAAATCAAACAAATATTTTAATTTTAGAATACAGTTTACAAAATGAACGCATTTACTGATTTAACAATCGTGAACGAGTCCATGGCCCTCCCAAAGAACATCTAAAATGTAGATGTCAAAAACTAAATTTCTCTTGGAGGTGAAGAAGATCTGACATTTCACTAACTTGTTTTCAAGAATACATCCTTTCCAATGAACTGTTTGGTAGCATGAAAAGTACTCGAAGGCTAGTTTTGAAAAATACCCTACATCAGGATACAGCAACATTTTCTTGCCTTCAAATCTCATTTCAGGTTAAGAGCCATCCATTCCTGCTAACACTCCAGGATAGCTATTCAATGAACCAGTATCCAAAGATAACTGGCTTCCCCGCAGAATGTTGACCTAGCTTTACTGCGAGGAGATCTTTCACGTACAAACAGCCGAGCTACAAAAACCGCCAACAGACTCGAACATTTTGAAAATGCTCTATCCAATTAGCTGCAAATTTGGGCGTTCACTAATTTAACTTATGGGGGAAAAAAATTCTATTTTTTAAGTGAAAAAAGTGCTCACGATATGTGGGCTGGTAGCCAGCATTGTCCAGCAAATCGTTTGTTTTTGCTTCCGTCCGAAAAGTACTCCTGTCTGGGCAAGTTGCGGATGGGTTCTCGAATTTGGACAGTACCCGGTGTCAACCTGAAAATAACTATTTACAAATTGCTTTACTTAAAAAGGCCCCTTTGTTAACATGCCCGCAGTCACACTGCAAAACTGCAATTTGACAAAAAAGATACTGTTGTGATATGCGATCATGGCTATTTTACAGTGCTCAGTTCACCTCCTCGAAAAATTGCAGATTCAATACAATATTAAAACAATGCCATATTGTGAAAAACATCACGCTACAAAAATACAAAATTTGTCACAGAAC
This sequence comes from Umimayanthus parasiticus, assembly GCA_027575125.1. Taxonomy (NCBI): domain Eukaryota; kingdom Metazoa; phylum Cnidaria; class Anthozoa; order Zoantharia; family Parazoanthidae; genus Umimayanthus; species Umimayanthus parasiticus. Next base: position 6,106 of record JAOBRH010473816.1, on the reverse strand, counting down.
CCAATTATTGCAAGGGCAAGGCTTTTCTGATGAAATGCACAGAAACATGTACTACAAACTAATTTCCTAGACTATGATTTCTGAGTCTAATCTAGTTTTGAAAAGTTCTAAATATATTATTTTGGAATAGGCTTGACGGTCACAAAAGCGAACCTTAGGCTTCAATTCGGTAAGAATTACGCTATGGCGAAGCCTTTCTGTAGCTTGGGCCAGTCAGCAGGCGTCGCTCCACCATACGAGATCCTGCTCGTTTCCCACCCAAGTTTCCTGGCCTCAAAACGTGGGCGATGATCAACTCAGCGACCTGTGCCTGTGGCTTTCTGCAAATGGGACCCAGAGCACGCACTTTGAAATTCTAGCTTTTGGACTTTTTAAAATTGGTTGGCGCACAACTTCTAGAGCTTGTCTCTCACCAAAACTTGTTAACTAAGAGAGATATTTTACAGCTCGCATTTACCGGAAAAAAGTTGGGTAATCAATTTGCAGCGTACGTGCGCGTGCTTGATCGGTCTCGACAGAACTAGTACCTCCCCCACAAGTCCCTATTTTGCTCTTGAACCTGAACCATTGCATACCATGTTTTGATAACTTTCCATCCGTCGAGCCCAACATTTACTTGCTTTATCGCTGGCTTCAAGAAAATTATTTTTCTGCAAATTTCTCTCCCACAGATCCATCAACCCGTCATTTCAATCAATAAAAAGATATTGTAAAGTGCAGCTCTTAGAGAAGTTTAATTTCAGATTAAAAATTAAACCATGTTTCCATAAGCCATTTTCGAGTTGTTTTGCATAAAAAATAAATATATATGCAGACAATGAGTTTTTCAGCCGAGAAGTGACAAAAAATCCGCTGTATACTATGGAGGGTTCTTTTGGCCGTTGTATGATGTTCCGTAGTTCTTATATTTCAACACACAGTTTTAGAAGGCGATTGCATAAAACATATCAATTATAAAATCGTGCCTGGTTGTTCAACAATTCGTGAGTGAAGTATGTTTTTTTACAGACAAAAGTTTTGTAACGAACTCATGCTGAACACGGTACGTGACAACGCACGACCTGTTTATTATCTGTTTATGTTTCTCCAAGAACCAACCAATCAGAATTGAGAATTCAATTTTCCCCATGACAGCTCCTGACCGTGTCAACGTGCGAGTTTGTGTCACAAATTGTTCGAAATATCCAGTCTTTTCGCGTCTGCGGTGCAGGTTATTTGCTCTTACCGAAATAATACAAGTTTTCAAATGCTCTTCTGAGAAGACAAACTTTTTGAAATTACCGATAGGCTGTTTTTGTTCGAAAGCCAATGAGAAGATGAATAGCTTTTGAAAACGGAAACGTGCCTGATCACTTGTTCTTTTCGAGCTGTCAATCACTTGTAAAAGCTCCATTGTTTCAGACGTGACATGACGTCATTACTGACATATAAATGGTTTTTCCTTTGGCAAATTTTCACTCTGTCGGGGAAAGAGAAGAAGTTAGATTTGTTTTTGTGTTGGAAAGTTTGAGTGTTTTAGAAAGCTTTAAGGAGACTACCAAGTTTCGCAGGCTAAAACCTCAAACAGGGGAATCAATTTACCAGGTAAGTGTCTTCTGCTTTCAGTTAAATTCGTTTTTAGATCTGTGTTCAAGTGCATTCGCGACTGAACTCGGAGCGGCCATTTAATTTTAAAAAATCGAAGGCTCTGCTTTATTCTTCGAAATGGTGAAATAGTCTTTGCTCTGCAGTCAATTCAGCTACATTAATGGTTTGTTCCAAATTTCAAGGCAAATTCGCGCTTTACTGGTCAATTTTGTTGGAAGTTGCTTTAAGTTGACAGATTCAGCGACCAAGCGACTCGAATAAATTTGCCTGTATTGAACAACAAGACTGAGTTCAACGGTTTGCATGTTGAATGTGGTTTTGTCGGAAACTTTATCGGATTCGGTAGACGTTTATTCAATGGTTTAATTATATGTCTTTCAAAAGCCGATTTTGCAAACTGCAAAGCGTACGTGTTCTTCGAGTTCTGGACTGGTGTTCCTGACAGATATAAATTCGCTCGACATGACATTTCGCACCATCATCAAGTTTCAGTTTCGCAACTGCAGGCTTTGAAGCGAGTGGCACTTTTGGGTTATTTTTCGAACAGAAGTTATAAGATTGCAAATTCCAACAGCAGGACGTTGGAAAATTTTGCAATGCTAGGTTTTCTCTTCACTTCGTAAAATCGAACCGACGAAGACTCCGATTAAAGGGAAAATTTTCTTTATTTTCACACTCCGAATTCTGCTTGCGCTGCACTTGTGTTTGCATTCGCTTTTAGCTACAAGTTTGTGCTTGTCGGTATTGTGATCATTGCTGCTTCATCGTCGGAGAAAACGCTTGCTATCATATTTTCCAGGGATTCGTGGTTTAGCTAAAGTGTGAAAGACTAACATATAATGTTTGTTCCTATCCGCTTTGAATAATTAATGTAAAAAACATCGTTCAAAAACATCTACAAGAATATTTTTCCGAGCTACGGTGGTAAAACTTCAGTAAATTTCTTGTGTGAGTTAATTTCTATTTAGCTCGAGAAAATTTTTGTATTGGATTTGCTTCTTCGCGATTTCCAAAAATAGCATTTGACGGTCGCTTCGCTCGCGTTGTGTCCGCCGAGAAAAATCTTGTGCTGCGCTTTGCTTGTCATGTGAGTCATGTGTTCAAATAAAATGATGCAAGTTTATGTTAAATTTCAGGCGACGTGGACATAGAAAAGGCGAACAGTTCCATCACTAACCATTTCATTTCTTCTCCCGACAGTTGGCAAGAGTCGCAGTTTAAGACAAGCTAAAGCAAGAAGATGAAGATTGTGCTTTTCGCAAATTTTTTCGCAAACAGCAATGGACTCGTACAAGCGCAGTATGTTCTGAGACAACTGTGCAACGATGGACATCACATAACGCTATTTGGTAAGTGAGATTTTAAGTCCTGTTCTTCTATCTCCAATCTTAATAAAAAAAATAATTATCGCAGCGAGAAAATATTGAGTCCCCAAAGCTTGCGGAAAATCCCAGTTGGAAATTTTCCAAAACTACAACACATAAACAACACGAGCCCACGGCGAATGGTTCATTCTTTCCAATTAATGGTTTAAAGATAGACATATTTCTTACTTCAAAGATACTTTTATTTCCATGCTATAAAGCCCGAGGTTGGGAAAGATGTTTTGTAAGTTTTGCAGGGTTGAAAACCATAACGTGGGTGGACGTTGATTACACAAAGGTTTTGCTGAACTGTCAAGCAACTTGGCCGGTCATCTGTTCTATTGTCTCCGGAAAAGAAAATAGAGCTTTTCTTAACGCGAGTTTGTCCAATTTGCATTTTAAATGAGTGTGTGTTCGGAACAGGGGCGCTTTTGTCATTTGTTAGGGCCTTTGAAATTTCATGCCGTCTTTTACCAACATGTGTTAAACTACATATGTATATGAAGGGTTTCGTGGTAAGATTCTGAATACCTCAGTTTCAGCTCTTTTGATTTGCTGGGATGGTTCTTGGTGATTTAAGCTTTCAGCACAATTCGGAACCCTGTCAATTTCAATTGTCCCCATGCACAATGTTGGTGAGATCATATGACGACAAGATATCAGCTGATTGCAAGCTGAGATTTTCCCGGGAGGAAGTGAACGCGAGAGATTCATCTTATTGAAAGGCGGTGAAGGAAATCACAAAAAAAACGTGAGCTTTTTAGGTCGATTTGTGGAGCACAGCTTTTCTTTGTGATAAAAACTTGACAAAAAAAGTGTGATAGAAGGACTTGTTTCCTTTCTTGCATTTTTTGGTATGATTTCAATAATATCGACAGCTTTATTTAACAGATGCCAGTGTTTCAGAAGCCATGTGTATTTATACTCTTGGTTGCTGAAAGTTCTGATCTTGCATTTCTTTTAAACTGTGCTTCAACACTTTTGCCTAATTTATTTCTGCATTATTGGTTCTGCTATTAATTTAATAAATTAGCTTTAATGATAGTTTGAAAAATGATGAAGATTCTAGTTGAAAAAGGTTTGTGCAGGTTTTAATCAATTTTCATGATTGCTCTTGCAGAGTGTTCAACTGCAGCATCGCCTGTGCTCATATACGAAGAACCACAAGCAAATATGTGTGAGCTTTATGAGGAACCAAGACAGATGTTGGAAAAGAAAATTGTAGCAGCGGATGCGATCCTACTGGTTACCGACAAGTCATCCTTTGAGCTTCCATACTCGTTAGAATCAGTGAGGCACCACTTGGCTGGCAGCAATTATGTGTGGCGACCTTATGGAGTAAACTGTGTGCTACTTGGGGGCTCTGTGCACAATCGCAAGGTTGCCATGCAACTCAGAGCTCTATTAGAAGTGTCGGACTATCCTTATATGGCAGGAGTTCTGCCACTGAGGTGCTCATGGCATGAAATGTATGCTGTAGACCCCAGTTTGGAGACTCCAGGTCCTTGCGTATTGTGAGATTTGACAAACAACCACAAACACTGTTCATAGACTAGTTGTGTTGGACTATTCCAGATGGAAGACTGTTAATCTGTACATGTGAGCAAATCAGCTTTGTCTGTAAGATACAAATGACATTTCCAGGCAGTTTTCTTGATACTATTTTGCTATTTATGTTTGCTGCACAGAAAAAGTGCTTGCAGGGAAGATTTTCAGCTGTGGCAGATATGTCCAGAATTGAGGTTTTCTGTTAGGCTCTCGAAAATTACTTAGGTATTTGCTCGGTGTGTTTTAGGACTGAGAATGCAAAAATGTAAAGTAACAGTTGTTGATATTTGTATATAAGGGGAAAATTGTATATATATATATACAAAAATATTTGAGACAATTAAGAGTTTTTATTGTAAATAGAAATAAACTGAATTGCTGAAAACATGCCTGCTAACTTACTATGGGGGTTATTTCATTCTTGAGAGATATCTCGTGCAGATTGAAAAACAATTTCTGTCAATGCTTTAATTTCCCCTAAATGTTTTTCCAGAGCTCACTTAAAGTTAGACAATATCCTGTTAATTTCAATGTAGCTCTTCGATTTTGTTTTTAATTTTATTTCATTCAATTTTCTGACTTTAATTTCATCAGGATTTACATAAAATTTGGAAAAAACTTTCAGTTAAGAAGAATCTTGAATACCTTCAGTTCCCCAAAATATATGGTAGTTTTAAAATTCATTCATATTGATGACCGGTTTGGATTCGATTGTTTGCCCTAAAATCTGACCCTGGAGTCCGATTTCTATTGTATCATATCCTCCCGATTCCGGTATCCTCTATAGATTCTCCAGCTCTTGTTTTCCGTTCCAAGCACAATATGTTTTGACTAAGCGTTGCAGAACCCCACACTGATTCTCGCTTTTTCACTCCGATTTATACTTCAATCGCAATAGCAAAATTTAGTTTTTAATCAGCGAGATTTGATCATCGCCCGAGGGCAGGACCCGTATTTTTCCTTGATATATGAACCCCAAAACGTGCCGTGTTTAAATTTTATTGGTTTATCTCCCAAATCACCAGAGGCATATAAAACTGGTTGCAGAGGATTTGTATCTGCAAATTGTAAAGCGCAGAAACCAGAATATCTCTCAGTTGCTGTATCTATTGAACGTAGCCTGGAAGTTTTGTTCAGGCAGATAAATTGTGATGTTTCCGAGGCCATATTTCGGGACGTATCCATTTCTGTTTGTTCCCTTGTTTTAAAAGGAGGAAGAATTCTTGTCAGTATTGATGGTAATTACCATATAATGGTATTAAATTTATGCGTTACTGCTGGAGCCGGTGAGGAATTGTTTAATTTCTTGGCATTTTTCTGAGTTCAGGCTCCAGTGCAAGGTGGTATTCAAAAAATCTAAAAAAATTACAGAGCTGAGCTAACCTTGGTCCTATTGTATTTTCAAAATGAAAGCTTAGATTACCAAATTAATAGATTTAACCTCTGATCATGAGTTGTTATTGTAATTTCAGTAGTCAGGATCGGACGATTTGCAAAACGGCTGATCAGTGCCAGCATAGTTAATGGAGCGAACTGGTTATGAAACTCGAAAAATTTCAAAAGGGGTGTACAAAGCTGCTTTGTCTTAGGTTGAACGAACCGTGACC
>JAOBRH010473705.1:0-10231 GCA_027575125.1 Umimayanthus parasiticus | reverse complement strand
GCACGCCGTAATGACCTTCGCGTGTGTATCGATACTTCCCACTATCTTTAGCAGTTGCCACTGCAATGGCCATTGGATTAGTAGGAGTCCCTGCTGTGTTTCTTGTCTTTGGATGACATAAGTATGGCTGTTGAATGGTATCCCCAGACTCATGTTCACGGGAAGAAGGTGACATCTGATTAACATTTCTCAAAGATGGCTTTCCAACATCGTGAGGATCACTACCAAAGCGCTGTCCCACTGCTTGACGATTTTGTACATCTGGTACCATGCCAGTCACAGAACTCACATGGTATGCTTGAGTCGGGAACATGATTCCTTGAGCATACTGGTACACAATGCGTGGATCCTGGTTATACATGCCTGCTGGATACCACTGCTGATAGGGCACACCTTCCTGGTATGCCATATATGGGTGTTGCTGAAACCTCTCCCCTCCTGCTTGCTTTTCCCGCTCTTCCTGTGCCCGCTCTGCAGCTTTCTTCAGCATGTTCACTGCTGTGAGCTGCTTGGTTGACTCTGTGTGTGAAGCTGTTTCTGGTGTGTGATCCCTTGATGTTTCCCCAGTGTGCACACCAGCCTCTTCTGATGTGGCAGAGCTAATACTATCACTGTTCCGGTCACGGACAATCTGGTTGATCATTCTGTCCCGCAAAGGTATCACATCGTGTGCACCTGATGGTGTTGATCGTCCTGAACTCTTCCCACTATCATAGCCACCAACCTGCAAATGTGAACCACTGCTTTCATCAGTTTCTTTGTTTCTGTCTCCTCTGACTGCTCTCGTCCTCACCTTTGATATGTTCTGTCCACTCACTGTCTCCACGTGACCTACAGCTGGAACCACTGTTACTGCTGTGACAGTGTTTGTCTGCTTGTTTCCACCACCTGACGGTGTTGAACTCGCAGCAAGAGCAGCATGATGGTTTTCAAGATGCCGACGCAATGACCTCATGTCACAGTAGCTCTTGTCACAGTCTGCAAAACTACATTCATATGGTTTCTTATCCCTATGAGTCACCATGTGCCCATTCCTGGAAAATAAAAAAAATATACAATTACCATAAAATCCCACTTGCAAACTCCTTGCTTACAAGTCCATCTCTTTACTAATGCAAACAGTATTCTAGCTATATTCACAAAAGATACACATCACAAAACCAGGAAATAATACAACATAATAAGCTTTATTCAAAAATTGGATAAAACTACAAATTGAAAGAGAAAAACTAAGAAAAGTGAAAATTGGAAACAACTGGATTGTCTATTTATAAGATTAAAAATTGGAAGTTGGAAACTCTATCAACAAACTATCAATTGAGATTTAATATCTAAATAACTTAGAAATTTTAATATTGTCTACCCCATATATATTTTCAAAGCCTCAAGTTTGTGAAGAGCAAAATAAGACCTATACAGGACCCACTGATGCATTCAGTAAGCGATGATGCTCCCCTTCAATACAAGATCACCATATAAGCCCACCTCAAACCCATTTGAACATAATTACAGTCACAGGGCTTGTAAGTGGCATCTTTTGGTATATGTAAAACAATTAAACAAAACTTTGAAAAACTAATTAATACCATTTTTGTTATTCCATCAAAAACTAGGAGTCCTGTTTTCAAATACTTTCCTCAACTGTATTTTCAGTGGTGTCTATTTGCAATCTAGTATCGCAAAACTCAACATGTATCTCATTGCATGCAACTTACAAATGATCCTGTCTTTTAAACCCTTTACTGCAGATCTGACACACATATCGCCTCTCATCACTGTGTGTCAACTTGTGCTTGGCCAGTGCACTAGATGAACCAAACAACTTTCCACACTGATCACACTTGATCTCAGATTTTGCCCCACCCACATGTCGTTGTTTGTTCCTCTGTCGTGTAGATGGGAATTTCTTGCAGTCTCCTGTTTCATCGCCATTGGGGGCTGGGCTATCCCGGTCACTTGTGACAACTGGGGAGCTTGTAGAGCGTTTGTCATCCAGAATTGAAGAGGATGCAGCAATATGTTGTTGGGAAGGACTGGTGAATGACTTAACCACATCTGCAGATTATACACAATAGAAAACTTTCATTGACAAAGTTTCTTAGACTTTGCAGAAACTGTTGTATCATCAGCTTTAAAGGGATCCACAGCCAAAATTCACCTATACTCTCAAATACAATTTAAGCACTGGTACTAGCTATTATTTTGACAGTTCTAACACTAAGTCATTTAGTTTGACTGTTTCTTGAGTTTCAATTTCCAGCATTCTGTCATCTGTCATGTTTCACACCTATGGCACCAGGTCCACACTCATTCATTCTCATCATTGCACCAAAAGTGAGTCTGGTATTACAGCAATGAGATGACATCATGTCATATTTCAAGATGGGGATACCTCAAGAAATAGTCAAACTAGATTTTGGACAGAAGTATTTATTTTTGGCCACTAGTCCAAGGCAAATCTAAAATATTATTTAAAGTGTTTTGTTAAGCTGGAAAAAGAGAGTAAAGACCTCTCTTGTTTCCTGGTATCATCTTGATTTGAACAAAGGCAGACTGGACTTGCTAATGATATAACTATAAACTCAACTAGAAAAGATGTGAGATATGAAATGATTAAACAAGTGATGGCACACATCAGACAAAACAATAATCAACTAATTAATGTCTGTACAAGCAACAAAACTTTATTTTTGGCAATATGGCAATATAAATAAAAAAGATCAAATGCTGTTCAAAAACTATGTTGCAAAGGTCGAAGGCTATAATGTCAGCTAGTTCTTAAATTTACAAACACATTCTCAGCACATTTTCCAATACTTTATAATGACAGAATGCAAAAACATAAATATTCACAGACACTGAAACATTACCACCATGCCACTGTACATATTATGTCAGGTGACGCATCTCACATACTAAATTGTGCAAAGGATTGAATCTATACCTGGGCCATAACATTACTAAAAAGGTGTTCACAGCACGAGGAAAAATCAAAGATTCATTCAAGTAAATATATATATATTTAAATTTATTATATTGTGTGTATCATGCAAACCTGAAATAACCAGCAGCATCTATTTCTTGATTAGACTTTATGTCCATTTCTGCTCTGACCTCTTCTGACCTGGTTTGACTACTAAGATTCTACCTTCAACAAAGTTTAGAATCTGTCAATGTCTTCCATTGCATCTGTTCTTTCGCACTATAGTGTAATTTTAAATGATTAATAGCTTCTGTTCACTGTACAACTTGATAATTGCCTGAACTTTGTCTGACACTTGAAAGAAAATTCTAGCAGACTTTTCCTAAAGAACTTGTGAAAATCACTTTTACTTTCTTCTCTTATTTGGTTGGCAGACAACCAATATCTTAAACCACTGGTCTCGAAATCAAGATCAATTTTGTCTATTTTTGCAAATCTAGATCAGGCACAAAAATAGTCGGTATTACAATCTGACATCAGTGCATAAACCTAGCACACTGTAAATAGCAATATACCAAACGGAAGAACAATAGTGATACCATCGATAAGTTACCCAAGCAGAAACATTCTACATGTTGCCTGCACAAACACTTCAAATACCAAAATGCTCAAAATTTTATAAATTCAAAATTCCTTTATTTTGACTCATTTGAGAAACAGTACCACAAATTCCAGACAAGCTAAATCAATGGTCATTGTGTGAATTTTCTTAACTAGTTAAAAAATTTTGACATTTTTGTTTTTGTTTGCAAAATCTCCTTCATTTGCTGATCCTTTTAAAGCTGCAGTCAGAACTACAACTAACAAAGTACATGAAAAACAAGAAAAAAACGCCTGCAAAAGTGTATTTTCACTCAAAATTTAGTGGTGGAAAGGAACACAGAGAGACTGGATTGTTTCCTCAACCAGCTGAACTACCATAATAGACAGCAGTGTTAAATAACCATACTAGAAATTAGATACTGGCTTTCGTCACATTATCAGCTACAACACAACAATACTTTCTTCCAAAAATGCTAATCAATTCAAAAAGCACTTTTTTAGTGAAAGCCATTTTGAACTTTTATGCTCGAAGTCTATAAAAGGGTAAATGTTTATCCTGTGTTTTTTTTAATATTATTTTTGTGAACTACATCACTAAGTAGCTTTTGACCTCGTCCCTGGGGAACAATGGAGCAGTCTGAACTTTGGAGCTTGTGCATGCAACGATGAAATCGATCATGTTTTGCACATCTGTGCCCGGTCCATAACGATACTTTTCACTGCACGTAGCTGGGAAAGTCATGAAACACTGACTGGAACGCACTGTAATTAATAAACTGACTCCAGTTGAGAATTACACAAAGAGAAACTACAAACTACGTCGTTTTGCCTTGTATTGTGTTGCAGCACATTGCAGCTCATTTGCAGAAACCCTATTTCAGTATTTGCTTTCAGGTCCGGGATTTGAAAAGTCGACCCAAACGATTCAAATCGAAAAGATCAACGATAACTGCTCTTTGTGTGGTGCTGCAATTCAGACACGTGTATTGCACAGCTGCCAACTTTCTTTAAATATATCAAACTGTTTCCCGAGATAATATTATGCAAACTTGTAGAATAATCAAAATTCAAACTCTAACAATGATTAAACACGATTTTTGCCTGCAGGATAAAGATGAAGTCCGTTTTCACACAACAAACTTTTCAAGTTGGAACAAATTCCAGCTAGATTGCGCATCAGCTAAAAGAACACCGATCAAATGTGACAACATCTGGCACTCCGTCTGATATTAACACAACACAGCAAAGGTTTTTACTAGCAAACAACTACTCTACCGAAACTAACTTCTACAGAGAACAGGTCCAAAATATCCGGGTTTCTAGGAAGTTAATATTCTACGTGTTTTCCCGCGTGTATTCCAATCATAACCCAAATAGTAAATAACGCGTTCCATATTCCCTGGGAAAAATCTTGACACTTTGCTGAAAGTGAAACTGTGTAGCTGCGGGCAACGAATTGTTAGGTATCACTAGCAATGGCTTCATATGGAAGAACGTTAGTCCAAGCATGACGCAACAACAAAATTGCTTGCATGTCAGCTAAACAAAAGCAACTTTCAATACTTACTCAAAGCTTTATCCTGCGTCTGTGCAGCACCAGAATCATTTGTTGGGGTCGACGTTGCCGAAGTAGAGGGATTACATGTTGTTTGCCCTTGCAAATTACCCATTGGCATAAATGACGACACGGGTGCAAAATTCTCGTAGTGGCTGGGCTCAGCTCCCATGGGAATGGCCGGCTGATGATAAAACATGCCATCCATAACACGCACGGGACCGATTCCCGGTACAACCGCAAAGCCGCCGGGGATTAATCCCTGTCTGTCCACATATTGCAGTCCCGCATTACGTCCAACGCCAGCTATCATCATGTTACGTTCTGCATTCTCCTCCGAAGAATTCGCAATTGGAACCTGCTGCTCCGGCCGGTATTCAACTTGTTGAATACGGTAGCCTCCTCTGCCATCGCTGATGGCCAAATGGGCCAGCTGGTCTCGCGTGTGGCCCCCCATGTGTGCTTGTTGAAGAGCTGCATTCCCCTGGGAAACCATCCCAGCTTGCCGAGCTCTCGAAATAGGAGCCATGTGCGCTGGATATGGCATATAATAGACAGAAACAGCCGCTTCCGTTCCATCGTCTTCTACTTTATTCCCTTTTCTTATATCCCCGCTTTCTCCTGCTTGTCCATTTGAAAGAGACTTTTCCTTTCTACCATCTCTTTCGTATTCTGGCACGCGGCTCACACGGCGATTATTTACGTCCTCGTGGCCCATGCCATAACTATAGAAGTACGAGCGCCGCATGTCCTCTTCTCTTTCATCCCGCAATTGCTCGACTGAAATGTTCTCGTTACATGTTAAATTCATGGACTCCTCTTTGTCATGTAACCCCAACTTTCTGGACTCTCGAGCTGAACTGTTGTCAGTATCCGAGTCCGACTCAACTTCCTGTTCCCGAGCGCTTTTGATAACGCTGACACCGCCACCAACCCTTGAATCACGCTCAACTTTCTCGTGCAAAGATTTCGATCTGTTGCTCTTAATCGAGCCATGTTCCAAATGGTGGCTCTCCATAAACTCTGAAGAATGGTTTTGCTCTGCCACCTGCGGATTAACGCCGTTCAAATCAATCCACTGTCTTCCAAAAAATCCAGCTCGCATCGCATTTCTCCGCGCTGAATCGTCTCGAGCATCGCTTTCATCTCTGTCTTCGCAATAATTTCTGCGAGGAGTAACTCGGGTTAAAACTGGCGGTTCCAGCGGAGGTGCTGGATTAATCCTCCCGGTAAGATTTACCCGGGCAATCTGTTCCTCGTTCATAATAAGTTCGTCTTCGATCTTGGCTGTGTCTGCTAATCTTATAGATTCAGGCACTTCTTGAGGTCTTTTCAGAGTTTTCATGAGTCTGTCATCTGTTTCCTCTCCGCTGTATAGCGAGGGAGCTGGCTCCTCGATTACGGTGTGGCTTTCAGGACTTCCACAAGGAACACTTTCAAACGACATATTCTAGAACACAGTTTTTACCACCGATTCCCTCGGTAAGTGAGTCAGTCCCTGTGCACTCGTCGGTGTTTTTTCTCACTGTAAATATTTCACGATCACCGTTCGCTTCCTGTAAATAAAAATAAATTGAATTAATTCACACAGCGCGAACTAGCCCAGACTGGCTTGAAAACACCCCTAAATATGAAAAAGCCAAAGGTTATTATCAAGACGCTGCTTCCCCCGAAAAGTCTGCCTTATCGATTTATACTTCATTCGAATTGTTTGCTCACGATCAGTAACAATTTCTGTGATTGGGATAGATTGATTACAAAGTTCGGCTTGGCAGAGTTCGCTTTTGACCCAGAGCATGCCACGAACATGTCTTTACAAGCAAAACATTGAAAATTCCCGGTATTACCAAACCTGTCGTGAAATTATCAGCAACCATCTCAATATTTTGGCTGAAATAAATCGCCAACGAAACAGATGACGTCCTGAATAGATACCAATAAAAATGTGTTTGTCAAGATTGGCAATCGGAGCAGATGCTAGTTCTATGCAAAACAGAAAAACAAGAACTTTCAACTCGAGACAAAAGACTTTCGAAATTTGGCTACATTCAAGGCTCGGCAGAAATTTCCCACAGTATAATTGTTCCTGCGCTTCGGCTGCGCGATGAGACAAAAACCACAATATAATGCTAAACTGGTTCAAACATTACCACAACAGACTTTTTCCTTTTGCAAAGTAGGAGAAAACAACACTCTACGATATTTTCTGTCGCTAAAATAAAACTACTGGTTCGGACTTGTCATTTAGCATACCGGCTTTTGGGTAAGTCCCAGTGATCGAAACAAGGAAATCGAACATTCCAAGGACGCTTCTTGAAAAAATTATGAGCAGAATTATTTTTACGATGAATACTACTTAGAGATTTGTCAAGTCCTCCCACGATCAGGGTCGCTTGGACACGGAGAATATAGATTGTAAAAGGAAATTGCCAAGAACGGAAAATGCACACGAACTGGAGTACTCACAAACTGCAACTCGTTTCGATTTAGAACTTTCCTTGTTCGTAAAAACACACATCAGCACATCGAGAAGGCTGTCTAACCTAACAGCGAAGCAGTAAGTTAAGTATTTGCAGCGAAGCAAAAAACGTGGTTCAGCAAACACAAAAGCCGATAGTTCCACGTAATAAATACAATGACGACACACGCTCCTGGCTACTGACTGTACCTCCACGCGACTCGACAACACTCATTTTACCTTTTACAACGCGTTCCAAGCCAAACTGCTGCCTACATTTGTGAGACGTCACCTTATGAAACACTTCCGAGCTTCGATTGTCAAATTCCAACTACTACTGTAAGATCTTTTCGTAAATAAACGCCACACACTTCTCTAGTCATGCAGGAAAAAGTTTCCTTTCTGGTCTAGCCGGGGTTCACAACTGCTCTATTCATACGGGGCGTGTGACGTCAAACAATAAGTTCCCTCCAACAACCAATCAGAAGTGGCGAGCAGCCGCTTAGTGCTCCCTTGGGAATGGGGTGGACATTCATAATCCACATTTCGCCGTAAACACGATGTAAATATAAACACGGCTTCCCGCGTTTTCAATTCAGGTGATTTGGCTGGCAGATATGCAACGACATGACCTGAAAAGCTTCCTCCCGGCTAAGTAAAGCTACTTTCAAGCAGTTCATAGACAATTGCGATAGACTTCTGTTAGAAATGCTTGTAAAATTCGTTTCTATTTGTTCCTAGTTTCGAAAATAATCTTAACAAGTTCCCCGGAAGCTCTTTGACACTTGCGTCCGGCATTTTTAGTTACGTCATTCCGAAAGTGCAGAGTTGCTCGCTGCAGAATTTGACCTTCAGTTTGGAAAGGCAACTGAAACACGGATCAAGGCACACCCTGCATACACATCCGACTTTGCTTTCATACTTGACCTCACTGAAACTGAAATTTAATCTATCGCTAAAATTCAAAACCTGTAAAATATAGTAAAGCGATAAACCACTTTGCATCTTCTGTGCAAATTATTTTATTCAAAAATAAAAATCAATGAATTGCGATGAGCTTGTTGCTAAGTTATGATTTTGCAAAACACTGGCTCAGAATTTCTAACATTTCTAGAGAACAGGTAGTTTGTTTGACTCAGCATGAAGCACGTGAAACTCAATCAATATCGCTGAATGGTGTCGCTTGACTGATTGCCTAAGTGACGGGTCACGCGTTCGCCCCATTGTGGTCTCGCTTCAATGCTGGACATCGCGCGTTCTATTGTTTCGTTTCCCCGGTTATTGCAATTACATCACTGCTATTCCAGAAACGCGCAGAGCGAATTCCGATCCAGCAAAGACAAACACACACAAAGCATGGGGTCGCAAGGTTGACCTGGCACGTATGTTCCAGTAACTTGTTGACTTTCACTTCTTATTTGGTTTGCAATCAACTTCCTGCAGAAACAGAAATCTGAAACGAACGCCAAATTTCTAGACTGAGTTGTGTGCTTGCACCAGGGTGAACAACTGAGGCTCTTTGTTACCCACTTGACAGCAGCGCGTCAGCGCGAGTTGGCCTTCAGCATCTGATGAGTGAGTTTGTATATTCAAATATTGCATCTGGGCTGCGCGAACACATCCTACTCTTGAGCCAGTTCAACCTCATTACCGCAGACAGCTGCGACCTGCCCGTGCGAGCGCCTTGGAGCCAGAAATCTTGATTATAAACAATGGCCGGAAATTCGTGGTCATAGTAAATAACAAAATAATCTTCATTTCAATCATTATATCGGTCTGCCTCTCACAACAATGAATATATTAGAGTCTATGCAGCTATATAGACCTAAATATGGCCCTGCAGTACTTGCTGCGGAGATAAAATCGTGAACTTGCGGATCAGTTCAGTTTTTACTGGTCCTTGTTAACACTCTTGCGTAATTTTTTTTTACATACTAAGACGTTTTAAGAAAGTTTTCTTTTCAATCAAAACCGCTGGTTGAAATTGCAATAATGCTATCTCCAGGAAGCAGTACCCTCACGTCCCTGAGCCGAGCCTCGGCTCTCGCGCAGGCTGCATTTTGCATAATTATTTCTGCTCGAACGAAGACGTTGGTAGCCTGCCCGCAGACGTTAATTCTCCTTCGCCGCTGGAAGCTTCCCGTGGCAAAGGAGAATTAACGTCTACGGGCAGGCTAAGACGTTGGCCGCTTTCGTGCAAAACATAACACAGTATCCATCCACGCCTGACGTTTGACATTCCACGCTAACTTTAACCGCGGCGTAAAACCTGCGGGATACGCGCGCGTTTTATCCGAAACTAGTATCATGTCAGATCCGAACGCATTGTAAAAAAAATATATCGCCAAAATCCGAAAGGGCGTGACAGCTGCAGCAGTATTATGTATTAGAAATAACAGGAACTAATCAGTATTTGCTGCTGATATAACACGACGTGAGTGATTGAAGACATTTTAAAAGATATTAACTCTTTAAGATCATTCAAGATAAATATCCGGATTTCCCGATTGGTCCTGCCCTAAGCTATAGCAGCGTAGGTGAAAACAGGGCATGCAATATTGCGAGACGTAGGAGCAATACAGCCGGCTGTGTAAAAAACGTTAGAAGAGTGAGGACAAAAGGATTTGTAATAAATTGGGGATTGCATGTTGTTCAGCAGGTTTTGTAAGATGAGTTGCGTGGCATAAATTGT
>JAOBRH010473594.1:0-10232 GCA_027575125.1 Umimayanthus parasiticus | reverse complement strand
TTGCAAGTTGTTGAGGTTTGGTGTTGAGGCCTTATTACACTGCAATTTTCTTAGCAACTTGTCTGCAATGCTCCTCGGAACGAAAAAAAAAAACAAGAAGTGTGCGCATGCGCCCTTGTTAAAACTGCCGTAAAATTGCGAGAAATGCTGGAGAGGTGATGCACTTTGCAATGGTGTTGTCAATTGCTGGAATCCGTTGCGAAAAGTAGTCTGTGCTGAGTTCTACTTCGTGCAACCATTCGCGTAACGAAAAAAATTGCGAGACAACCCATGTTGCACTGTGCAATGCTCCAGCAACTTGTCTCGCAACGGTATTGCGAGACAAGTTGCTGAGAAATTTGCACAGTGTAACAGCGCCTTACAAGGTCAAACTTATAAGAGATCCATGTCATTAGCTGGAGTTGGTTCAACACTGGCTCGAATTTGATAAAACAGATTCAGTCAACCGTTACTACCAATACTTTTCAATAAAAGTAACAACAATAATAGTAATGATAAATCTGATAATAATAATAATAATAATAATAATAATAATAATAATAATAATAATAACAATAATAATACTTGTCTTCATTAAACGCTCTGATCAAATATTTTAACTTAAAATAACAAATGAGGAGATGAAATACTACATTTACGTACTAAATTTTATCAAAAAAATACCCTACTCATAAAAAGTTCCTGACACTATGTCTTAGGCATTACCTTTATCTTGAAATCCTCCGTTGGCCAAAATTGTGCTCGACGTTAGCTCATTTTTTGGTAAGGATTCTTGTTTCAAAAATTCCTCAATTCTGTCCAGCGATGGCTTCCACCTACTGAGGACAATGAAAGCGTATGCATACTGTTGCGCAATGGCTTTGACTGCGCCCACCAAGGCGATCGTCGTGAACACGCTTTGAGGTGTTAACTGCTCGTCTGTTAAAACCACAATGAGCAGTGCTACCAAAGCAGAAGCATTCACGAAAGTCAGAAAAATGGATCGAAGACTCGACTTGATAAGGTTATTTTTCAGCTGGATACGAAGTTCACGACTGCAACGGAAATGTCGAGAAGTATTACTATAACTATTTCATATTGACTTCACAGCCTGTAATAACAAAGAAAGGCTAGGAAAATAATAATTAGTTTAGTTTAGTTTTAGTTTCAACTTTACTTGGCTATTGGCACCACAATGATAATTTAATCCTACCCATAATGGGGAAAAAATATTGCCCTGTTTTGTAAGCGTTTGTGTACATTTTCTTTTCACAAAATCATCAAACGTTTGATAAAAAAGCAGTCACTTCATTCAGTTTTTAAACTTGTTGTGTGAAGGCTTTTGTAAAGTTTGCAAAATGTAAATAAACTGTTACCCTATATCAGAATAGCGCAATTTTTTATAATACAGACATCATTTTCCGGTCTTTCCAATAATACTTTATTAAAAAAGTATAACAAAATGTAACATAATGTTGGAAATGGTAAACAAACACCGCAGTTGTGTGTAAAATATTCTTTCTTCTAACAAAATATAAGCCTAACCTCCCATACATCCCCCCTTCCCCCCCCTAACTCCGCCGCAAATCAACCAAGCATGGACTTATTTGTGTTCGTAAGAGTTTTGGGGTTGTGTATTAACAGGGGTCGGGGGATTAAGACCGGAGTTTAGTACCGGAACGAAGAAAGAATTCGAAATAAGACAGCAATTTCTCCATGGGACTGTACACGCGATTCTTTTTCTATCTTTTAATTTAACGGAAACAGAACTCGACACGTATGGCTGGAACAAGTTTGTCAACTTACCCTCTTGTCTCCTCAATTTGCTCCTTGAAAAACCACTCCCAAGCATTTGCTTTTAAAACACGGATTCCGGATATCATGTCTGCCAAGAGGCGCACCCTCACATCATTGATAGGCATAATTTTGAAACGAAGATTTTGAAGAACGTGACTCATGCCCATTTGGAAAACAATGGTTGCGATGGTGTACACCACGCACAGTACTGCCTTCCAGCTGACCAGCCACCAAAGGACTAGAGCCACTGTGATTATCTGGATAGGCACTGTTATGATGTAGGAAATAATCAAGCAGCCGGGTTCTACCGGTTCTAGGTCTTTAGTCACCAAGTTGATCACGTGACCGGAAGTAAACTTGGCTATTGCTGCAGCTGACAGTGTTTGTACCTGGAAGCAAGAAAGCATATTATATACTGTCAATTCAAATGCCGCAAATATGCTTACGATATTATATTTGATAAAAAAAAGCTTTTGTCAAACTTTCTCAGTGGCATATATTTTCGGGTAAAGGCTAAAATATGGAAAAAAAACTGTTTGTTAATACTGAAATGTTTGTTCAGGATGCTCTGCTTGTTCTTTAGAATATTAAAATCGCGGGTCTTCTGTTTGAATACCCTCGAACTTACTTTGATTGTGTTGTATTGTGTTGTATGTAATGTATTGTATTGTGTTGTATTGTATTGCATTCCATCGTGTAGTATCGTGTTGCGTTACAACGAACTACAATAGAGCGAATCAGACATACCTTATTGTTGGAAATTAAAAATACGATTTAGTTGTTGTAACTTTTAGTTAAAGCCATACTATTTCACGCCATTTTTATTTTCAAAAACCCTTATTTGGACATTTGGACCAAAAAGTTATAATATAAATATTACTTTTTCAATTGTATCTTCATCAGATCGATCACATTCGCTTGCCGGAAAGCATCTTCAGGGAATATACATTTTCAGTAAAACTTTTTTTGGTGCTGACAGTATCATGGATTTTTTCCCATCCTTGCCTTAACCAGGCAATGATTTGTTTTTTATGCTGCAATTTAACTTCAAGTTATGCTGAATGACATTGTTGTTTTGGCTTGTGAAAAACGCAGACCAGTGACTGCAACAGAGCATCGAAATTTCGTTAGTTAAAATCACATTTCGCTTCAAAAACTCGTAAATTCCAACAAACTGCGTTAGTTAAATCTACTTAAACAGGTAAATCTTAACAAAACCGCGTTAATTAAATCGTATCTAAATTTCGGCTACCTTGTTGTGATCCTTTTGAAATTTCCAACAATAAGGTAAACTAAATTAGAAACAAACTAAAGAAAAACAACTGAGATATTAAAAATGATAAAATAACATGTAAAAAGCAACTATTCTACTTACCTTTTTTAGTGTTAGTCCCACCAAGGAGGACCTGAAGTGGACGGACAAACTACAAGCGTTCTTGATATAAAATGTCTCAGTAATGGCCATGAAGATGACGAGCAGAAAGATGAGTAGGATGTAGATGTAGACCATGTATATTCGCTCGTCCACTCCATATATCATCAAGTGTGACAGAATGAATGAAAGAAAAATTGGCTGGACTACTGACATTAGAACGGTGCATAGATTAAGCAGCACAACCCAAATGTAGGTAAAGGGGCTGTGCATATTTAAGAGCGCTCTCCATAACTTTGGTTCGCGATTGTTCTCGGAGACACTACTTCTAATTTCTTCATTCCATGCTTTCTCTAGCATCTTAATTGTTTCTTCGCTGGAGAAAACACCGTCGATGGGAGACAAGTCATTGTTCTCGAGAGGCCGTTTGTTTCCTAGGTGAATGATACCTCCAATCCAACTCATAGTTATCCACGAAAATATGCTGGGGCGTATTGGCTCTTTTTCTTTTGTGTCTTCTGCACATTTTTTCGATTGTATTTTTTCGTCTTCGCCTTCTGAGGTCTCTTTCAAACTTGTGTAAGAGTTTCGATTGCCCATTTTGAAGCGTTACAATTGAACGTTCTAGAAGGAAAAATCGAGGTTATCTAAAAAGGCAAGCTATAATATTAACAGGCATTAAAACAAACGTTGTCGTGCTGTAACACTTTTAATTGAAGTTATACGGCATTTCTTAGCGCAACACAACATTGTGTGATTCCAGAAAATATCCATACCCCCCCCCCCAATGGAGGGTCACCGGAAATTCCAGGGGGTAGGGAATCCAGACTGAGGCCCAAAATTTCCAAGGGGTATGGGGTAAGAAGCGTAATGATATTTCCAGAGGATCCAAGAACACTGTCCAAAGGAAACCTATACCAAGAGCGCATTCAGTTTGTGATTTGATAAATTAACAAATCCATAAACTCCAATATATTTCGGTAGTAAGCTCAAATGCAATTTGCACATTTAGCAGACATTTCTGAGTGAAAATTTTGGGATAATGATGTATTCTTGAGGAGCATGAACGTGTATTTTCACTTTTGCATGCAATGAACAGTGATGCAAATAATATAAAAGTTTGATTTGCAGTCTGCATATCCTTCCATTTGCATTTATGCTTCAAATGCGACAACGTTTTGATAATACATGGTGTAGGGTACCAAAAAAAACCCTTTTAAAAATCCGAAAATTCAAGGGGGGAAATACCCCCTGGAACGGAAATTCCAAGTGGGTGGGGGTCATAGAAAAAGAACCATCCATAGAGGTATGGATATTTTCTGGAACTCCACATTTGAGAGCACGTGACTAATTTTACCTAAACACAACGCATAGATATTTACAGGTTTCGTGAAACTTTTGTTCCAAGATTGTGTGCAAAGTTGGGCAAAATTCACGCTGCCAACCCGCAGTGCGCGTGTCTGTTGCAAATATGAAGTGAGACACACGCTGAATTGATTTTCGATGGTGGAGAAAATGAAGCACGACTGTCAAGTATAAAGTAGGCAACAGCTTTTTGCGGTTTGCGTTTTTAGAACTATGTGTCAACAATTAAAGCATTTCCAAAATTTACTGATTACAATTATTTTATGCGTGAGTCCAAACAAGAAAATGTGCCTTCAGTTCGGCAGTATATATAAATTTCGCAGACCGTTCTGCATAAAGTCTTTGATCAAAATCTGCAAGAAACCTGTGAATTTCATGCTTTAAAACTTCAAAAGCAAGACCACTATATACACTGTTGTACTGCCGTAAATTTCCACAATAAAGCCTTGAGTTTATATATTATACTGCTGTCGTGACTAGATCCAGAAGCAGTTAATCTGACACAATTTTTGTTCTCGCTAACCTTGTGACTGAGTTTTTTGCCGTTTTCAACTATTTTCTTCAACTAACTTTTCTTTGCAAACACGCAACATTACACCACTGTATCTATAAATTGTAAGATTGGGCTCTCCACGCTGACCGATCGTGTATTAAATGTGGTCGAATCTTGAGGATGATTAGCCGGGGAACAGTATTTTTAACGTTTTGGATTTTTTTAAGTTTAATAAAACCGACTCGGTAACACCACACACCAATAGATACAAAGGTTGAATGCCTGCTGTGTTCGATCATAAAATCCTGCCATTACGAAGCATGAAATGCTGACCGGACCGTGTTTTAAACCTGACTACACCGAAACACCTAGTGGACTTTCAGTGTGCTACGCAGCTTTTTTAAAAAAAATAACAGTTCAACACACGCTGATTGTTACCGGGTTTGAAGACAAAATTAAAAGAGACATTAAATATGTTATCTAATCAGTTCCCGCGTAACTGCCGTTACTTCCAGCAAAATATTTTCTAACTAAACTGAAAATTAAAACTGAGATACTCACACACTTGATTCGTTTCTCGAGTTAGAGTGTTACATCGCTATCAGCATCCGACAGTTTGGCAGTTAACAAGTTCTTCTTATTTCGCACTAAACTTAGCCAACTCTTCACCCTTAAACTTGCTGGTGTCGTCCTTTCGCATTTGAATATCCGAAGGTGCGGTGGTTACCAGGTTTTTATAATAAAATGTACAAAAATTAGAAAAATGTATTTAACATTCCGTGAAACGGAGACAAAGTAATTTGTATGCAAATTCAAAGACGCATGTCTTCCATTTTACTTTTACTTAAAAGAGTACTCTTACTTAAGAGTGAAAAAATACGTAAAACAAAGAAAAAACTAGAATTTTATGTTTTCCTATTGCTATAAACTACAAGCATTTTCGCCAACAAAGCAAGCTATTTGAAAAGGCATTGTTCTTTTCGTTTATATTTGTCACACGATGTTATTTAAAAGATGCACATGAGAAAATAAATTCTTGGCTAGTTTAAATAAGCTTTTTTTTAATTATTTGCTGTGTACACCTTTAAACGCTATTCCCAACGGCTCTCAAGTGCAATGCTCTTGACTTGAGCTGGTTCTACACTAGTGAAATTAGCAGCTTTTCTAGCAGAATCATTTCCAGTTTACCAAACTATTTAAATAAGAATTCTCGCGGCAGTCTAGTTAACGGTTCTCTGCTCAGCTTTCCAAATTTAAAGAAATAAGTATTTCGGTATTTAGTTCTCAACGTGAAAAGTGCCCATTATTTCGCTCATCATTCTAAACAAACGGCTCAAGGTAAAAAAAAGTTTTCGGAGTATTTTCAGCTCTTTTCAATCGCAATCAGTGTTTATTCTACATTTGCAGAGATGCTTGCCAGAGTGAACATTACATTTTCATAAATCTATATATTCAAAAAATATCATTTTTCGGCCAGGCGTGAATGTTAGTTCATTTAAGTGTAAACTATTACTACGCTTTCATGCTTCCAAAATACATACTAGATGTTTTCAAATGCTTTTGTCAGTCGGTTCCTGTTCCACAATCAAGCTGTGAAATGGACATCTGGCAACCTGCGAAGATTGAAAAGGCGAAAAGACTAGATTAAAATAATTTTCTTTTGATGCTGAAAGGTTGAAGCTTAGGTATTTGTACCTTTGTTCCAAACTCTATATTTTCTATGGACAAAGTTTCACTAGGTATAATGGGCATAAAACGTTTGGAGCTTTTGTGTTAAAGAAACGATTTTCAGAGATTTTAGGCTGTGTTTTTTCAAACCCTGTGAACAAGTTTAGCGTTAAGTATTCCTACTGTTTATCAACATATTATTCGTTGAGCAGATTCTCACAAGTTTGATCGACGCTCATCTTCCAGTGATTTTCTGGAGACGTAGTCTCAGATCAGTTTGTATCTTGAGTACATAAACCATCTAACCTGCTCCAATTGAAAAAAATTGTGTTTTATGAGCTTAAGCGAGAAATTGAACCTGCGCGTGAAGTATTTTTCATATCCTTATTGACACACAGTACAATATTGCGCAAAATATTACATGCAATTCTTGTCTTTAGTGTCCCCCCTGGAATTGCTTCGTGCAATCAAACTCTACTTAATTCATAGGGCAGACGCACGTACGTTACAACTTTCAAATTGCCCATTCAATATTGCTTGCAATGTTGTACCGTACAGTATGTCAGGGCCTTAGATACCGCGCCAGTATTCTTATAAAATTGTTCTTATAACTAAATGTGTGTACTATTATTATCAGACATGCAAGTGTAATAAAAATCTGTTTGCGCTATAAACCTGCTCACTGGCTGCTTACCAATAGTATATATTTGTCTATGTCAAGTGCCAAATGCATCACAGTCATCAATATACGAAGAAAGCATAACGCTTTTCTCGGATAAATAGTTTAAAACGATCCTTCTTTGTTCTTCGAAAACACGCTTTTTTTTTATAAGAACAAACTTTATAAGAACACCCAGGCTGCGATTTGCCCAAAAATTAAGAACAAGCTAAGAACAATCACTGGCAGCAGACTAAAATTTTGGTCAGACAAATTTGAGAAATGTATTTAATCTTTGCACACAAATTGAGATGTACATGTATACAAAGACTTGTTAGAATTTTTAATCTGAGTTATCGGGTGCTGGAAGAGTGACAAGCAAGCTTGTGACGTTCGAGAACGCTGTATTGACAGTTTCAATTTTTTCGCATACCACCAGGTGAAACTGAATAGCAAACACGTATTTCTTCGCCCCTTTTTATTGTTCCGGGCAACTAACCCACTGTTTAAAAATATCAGGAAATAAGAACAATTTAAGAGCAATTTGGGGATGAATCCGCCAAAAAATTAAGAGCAGCCCAGCCTTAGCCGAAAATTACTGGTTCTTATAAAAAGAGCGTGTATTGACTGGAGAAAGATCGGAATGTTGCTTCTAGTTAGTGCGTCTACTTGTAGTTTAAATATTTATAGGCTGTTCCACACAGCTCAATCACATTGTCAAGTTCTCCACAACAAAATATAAGTGACAGTTGTAACATGTTATTGCGAAGCAGGAAGGAAAAAATGTGCATGTGTTTTTGTAGTGTTTTGTTTACTGAAAGAATATTATTGAATATGAAAATAAGGTTTTGTTTAATTCGCCGCTAAAAAATGATTTACTTGATTAGTTCTTGTCAAAAGATTTGATGATACCGTAAGCTCAGTTCTATTTCGACTTATTTTTCTGGGACAGTTTTACTTTCTTCAATTCTACACTGAAATAGCAAAATCAAAACCAGTTCCCCTGTAAGTTGAATTTTCTTGAAGACTTCATTCCTTTGCCCCCAGTTTTTAACCCATCGGTTGTCTTAACTTATCTCTTAAAGACTAATCAAGAAATTAATGTATCTCACCGAGGTTAAATGTGGCAGCGTCCGAACCACTCTATGTCATTTTGAGTTTCTCTTGAGCCTGCCATGCGGAGTAAAATAAAGTTTCCAATCGTCCGAAGGTTCAGCCGGTCCGAATATGGAATATTAAATTTGTCACAATATTTGTATTCATACCGTTCGAAATAAATAAATGCCATCAAAATTGAGAATTGTTAGATAGTCACGTGACATTGACATAATCACTCAATACATATGGTTGTTGCAAAAGCAGTGAATGGATGAATCTCGCGGCAGACTGTTTTAAAAAGTCTGCTACAAAATGCGACCACTTGGGTTCTGACAAAATTCCGCCGAGAGGGTTATTGCAAATTACGGCAGTAGGCTCTTGTTCATTACAAATTGCAGCAATTACGACAGATGCGTTATTACTGAAATAGTTACAGTACAGATAATGACGTCAACTGACAAGTTGAAGACATTATATTGAATAGAAAGATTTTTCGAACCCCTGCAATTCATTGGTTGAGAGGGAGTTTTATGTATCATATTTACTCTTATTATACACCTAATTCAAAAAAGGTTGTCTTCTGAATTGTTGCATTGTGCATTACGTATTGTTGCATACCCAGACCGCAAAGCACCATGGATGGAACGAATTTTTAAATAGTATTGCATGTACCTACTATGAGACAGCGAAATTCGTGTATTAGCCATGGAAGCAATGTGGAGCACAATGCTTTGCGGTCTTGGCATGCAACAATGTAGAAATTCGTTACATCCATGGTGCTTTGCGGTCTGGGTATGCAACAATGCGCAATGCACAATGCAACAATTCAGAAGACAACCTTTTTTGAATTAGGTGTATATTTTAACTGAGGACGTCAATTTAATATTTTTAAGGCATATTCACAATAGAGACGCACGTGCATACGCAGACGTTATACATTCTGACAATGGACATAAAAGCTGCTAGTTTCTTGCGATGGTTTGCCTGCTAGCCGGCTCTCCTGTGGGTTTCGAAAAAAATGTCGAAAATATTTGGTTTCAGAATTCTTTTGACGCGCGAAAATCAAGGAGAGGAGGCTGGGGAAGAGGGAGGAAAAAGGAGACCACCTTTTTTTGCGTTAGAGTTCTGCAATGGTCTGGAATTTAATGGAGGCGATGCTAATTTGCTTTTTGGAAACGGTTGATGCCATTTCAAATACTTTTGAAGTTGGTCACTTTTTTTAATTAAAAAAATGTGAATTTTTTAAAATCAAAAGTGTGTACAATAACAACGCGACATCTTCTAACAGGAAGATAGGGACAAGTGCGACAGCGTCATTCAACGTTAACCTACGCACTTGGGAAAGCGGCACTCGATTTGGAACCAGTAATATTTCGACAGCGACAGAAAGCAGAAACAATATATAATTGCATTTGCAGTCTGAACTTCAAGTGGAGTTCGGAATTTGCAGAATTCATTTCTTTAAACATACCGGTCAACCATGAATATTTTATTTTTATTAATATCCATTACTGTACTGAAGTAAATGTTAATTTCCTACTAAACACATGCAATTTTCACCGTAAGTTTCGGTTCATTGTTTTCGTTAGTTCTCTCTGAGAATGCACCAAATGTGCATTTTAGAGATGCTAAATTTAACAATTTCCCGGGGAAGCCAACCCCCAAACTGGTATTAGAATCTGTGATAAATCACCCATACCTAGGAGTTGAGGTTAATCAGAAACTCAACTGGAGCAACCACATTGATCACATCACGGCCAAAGCCAACAGATCATTGGGTTTTGTCAAAAGAAACCTGAAAA
>JAOBRH010473593.1:0-17061 GCA_027575125.1 Umimayanthus parasiticus | reverse complement strand
CTAGAAAATTTAGTAGATCCGTTCCATTTTTTATCCGATCCGTTCCACTTTTTTCGTCTAGTGTAAATGGGCCTTTACTCAGTGGAACCTATATCCGGCCACTCACTAGCAGCAATACTCTGTATTGAAACTTGATTTTGATTGATTTTGTAAGAGGTGTAAATATAAAATAAAATAAAACAGTGTGCTGCGACTGTGGTTTATTGTTTGGACATTTTAATAGATCAATGCGTTAGGCGTGTTATTGTTTGTCACGCAATCAATCAGGCTGATGGTTGCGCTGAGTTCTGTTGGACTTTATTTTGAAACAAATGATTTTCTAAACATTAGAGTTCTACGAAACACGGGGATATTTAAAAAGCCTTTGTTAAAAGCCTTTCTAGCATTAACAAATATTTGTTTTCTTCCTGAAAATATAGTTCATGCGGACAAGTTCTTCCAAATGAACTGCGTGAATGGGTGCTGTGTGTGTGGTCTTGATGGCTGTACAAAACAGAAAATCATTAATACATTATATTAAGCGTGACAGTTTTATAATATATATTAGGTAGATGTCAATTTTTAAATTTTAATGGATATTACATTTGTACTTCAAATTAGTATGATGGTTTGGCAGTATTCCCGGGCAGTATTGTTTTTTCGTTTGTTACTCAAAGTACTGGTGGATTTCATTTTATAAAAGAAGAAAATCTAATGAAGGTTTTCTTGTATATAATACTATGGCGAGTGATAATGAGCGATACCTTCTTGCCATGAGAGATGTGAAGGAGGGAGGGCTTAGTACAAGAGCTGCCGCGATTAAGCATGGACTGAAAAGAACTGTTTTACTCGATCGATTAAGTGGGAAAGTGAAGCTTGACCGACAAAAAGGCCCCCATCCAATCTTGTCGAAGTCGGAAGAATCCCAATTCGCTCAATGATTAATTGAAATGTCAAACCGAGGCTTTGGTTTAAGTAAGGGTGCATTTCTCGAGTCAGTCAAGACGTTTCTAGATAAAGATGGCCGAAGCACGCCCTTTCGCAACAATAAGCCAGGGAAAAAATGGTATAGGAGTTTTTGCAGGCGTAATCGTGAAATCAAGACCCGAAAGGCAAGACCGCTGGAGAAAAAAAGGGCCGCTATAACAAAACAGGAAATAGACAACTGGTTTACAAAGTACGAGTCATTTGTTGAAGAAAAGGGCTTGAGCAATTCTCCATCACAGATTTGGAATTGTGATGAAACTGGATTTGAGCAACAAGGTCGCGCAGGAAATGTGATCGGGCCTTCTAACGTGAAAAAGGCACCTTATCGAGTCCTTTCAGGTAGCAAAGAACATATCACCATGCTTCCCTGTTTCAACGCGTGTGGGCAGTGGCTTCCACCCTATTTCTTGTTCCCCGGAAAGCGAGTTCCCGTTACTTACAACCCACTGGAAGGCGGAGTAGAAGGAAGCGTGTTCTCTGTGACGGAATCCGGGTGGATGGATACTCAGAGTTTTTATATGTGGCTCGCTAACCACTTTATCCCTAATCTGACGCCAGCAAGGCCGGTGTTATTGCTGTTTGATTCTCATGACTCTCACATAGACTAAGACACCTTCAAATTGGCAGAAGATAATGAAATCTTCCTCTACGCCCTACTGAAGAACGCAATCCATCTTTTTCAGCCCGCTGATGTAGGTCTTTTTGGCCCCATGAAACAGAGCTGGTACCAATCTGGTAGGGAGTACACTCAGAAAAATCCAGACAGTCAACAAAAAGAACTTTTGTTCAGTACTTAAGTCGACATGGGAGCAAGCTATGAGCCCAACTACTCTTGTGAATGCATTTCGCAAGTCTGGGATCTACTGATCCAATGGACAGATCACAAATCGCAGACAGTTTAATTACATTATCATCCAGTTCAGAGCTAGAAGATAAGCCAACCACCGAGCAGCGGCAGACCATTTCCCCGACCCAGGGAACTTTCAATGCCTTTGAGGCTGTTCTGGATACTCCCGTCAGAGCGAAATATCGTCGAAGGGTTGAGAACGGCTACGACATGGAGGGCAGTCCAACATATAAGACTTGGAAAGCCTTGTATGGGTAAGATCAACAGGACCTGGATACCGAACAGTTACCGTTAAAGAGCATCACGCATCCCTCTTCCAGTGCAGCGCGTCACACGACACCATCATCATTTGGGACGGCAGTAGCCACACTTCGAGAAAAAGCATCGGCATCGGTTCTCCGAGATATTCTAATACACCCAACAATCAAGCCTACAGAGCCTACAAAATCGAAGAATTATATACAAGAGAAATATACCAAACTTTTTGAATGGGCCTGAACCTATGCAGCTTTTACTAGATGAGAAACTAAAGAAGGCAAGGGAGCTGACAGATAAACAGAACAGGCTGAGGAAGGCCGAGCAGATGAAAGAAGACCGGGAGAAGAAGGCGGTGGAAGAGAAAGCGAGGAAGGAGCAAAAGCAACGAGAAAGAGAAGAGAAAAGACGCAAACTGATAGAAGAAAAACAGTTGAAGAAGAGGAAAAGGTCAGTTGGTGGGAAACAAGGGAATCCCACGGTTAAGACGAAGAGGAGGGAAACCTCAACTGGTCGGAAGCAAGGGAACCCCACCGTTAGGGCGAAGAAGTGGCGACAGTCTTGTGACAAGGAAAATCAAATATGTCTAGTGACGGACACAGACATAGAAATTGTCGTGAATGCTTGTCACTAACAGTAGTTGAGAAACAGTGCTTCGATAATCTATCAATAGAATAGCCACCGACACACTGTTATATACAAGGAACGATGAGAAAAGTGTTAAGCCGGCAGCATACATGAACAACCCCGCTAATTCTGACAAAGGCTTTTGAGTTGTATTTTATGTTGGTTGCGTTTGTTTCAACATGGGTCTCGTTCGAAGAAATAAAAGTTAATACTACGGATTATTTAGGCCATGGCAAACTCTTTCAGAAAGTGCAAATAAATTTACATTGATTATCTATTTGTTTTATTTGTGTTTATTCTATAGGATGCGTATCATAATTGTCAACAACGCAGTAGTAAAAGGCTACCATGAGTTTCAAATCAGGCCACCACAAGGACTTCTGTTGCCTGTTACTAAAGAGTATGGGAATAAGCACGATAGGAACGCTTGTTTGATATGGGTTCCAAAGATTGACCAAATCCCTCGAACTCTGTGGAACAAAGTACCGGACGAGAAAAGAGGGGAAAGAGTCAAGACGATTGCGGGGCTTCCAATCGGCCGAGTGCCACAGGGACTCTCCTCTTGCTTTAGGGAACTTCTAAGCTCCCCGGATGTAGACGGGATAACGTGGTATGTAGTGAACCATTCAGTGACCAAATCTTCAATGCCGGTAAGGTGCTAACTATAATCGCAGTACTAAGATTTTTTTGCATTGTACTTCAGTGAGCAAACGGGAACACCCTGCAAAAGTTTCCCGCCATGGCCCGACAAGCATGCTCAAGGTGGCGGAGCTGTCATTCCTTGTCGCTTCCGAATAATCGTGAAGGGAAGCCTCCAACCAGTGCTCACAAGGGTCACTGATGCAGTCAACGCCATGCCCGAGAAAACTGTGTTAGATGTTAGTGTATATTAAAGAAACAAAAATGGGTTGTGAATAGTTGTGCCGACTTCTTATTTATTGAGGGCGTCTCAACGCGTGGTAAAAGCACTTAAGCCAAAATGTTGACGCATTACTACTAGTCAAGGAGCTTTAGATAACTCAGTTTTACATAAAGAGGGCTTATTTGGTTAATCAAGCCTTAGATGCACCAAAGAACCTGAAGTTCGCATGAATTCCCGATTTATTTTTTATTTTTATTTTGTGGCCGGATACTGGGCCCACTGACCGGATACTGGGCACCCTACCGAGGTCTCCTAAATCAATATTTTTTCAAAGCGTATTCAACAAACTTGAACAATATTTCCACAGTATATAGCCAAGTTAACTAGCTATCACTCCTAAAGAACACAGGACTCAAATGCGTAAGGGAAAAAAGTTATAAATGTTAGAATCTTAAGTGACCGGATACTGGGCAACTGTCATTATTTATTCTCTCTTTAGCTGTCATTTTAAGACACAGAGCTGGTAGAAAAACATTTCATAAATATATTTCTCCCTGAATCAAGGCGGCTACAAACAAGCCATTACACCCACGCTATAGAAACCATTACAGCATCGAAATAAATCTCATTTCGCCACAGGCCTGTTTTTTCATTTTCATTTCCGAAACCAGAACCTGCAGCGGTAATTTTCGATTATGTTCAAAACTTTTAAGAATAATGTGAGAATTAGGAAGAAAAATAACGAAGTGGTACAATGTCTTTTACAGTGAAAGTAATTGCGTTTTATGAACTTTTGTATATAACTGGCGCACGTACAAGCCTACTGGCTATCAACTGCGAAGCGTTCAAGCAGAAGCGCTTGAATAATCTATTTTCAATTTTCTGAACAGCTTTTTCGCTGAGAACAAAACAAAACGCTTGTGAATTAACGAAATAGATAAAAAAAAAACCTTGACAATGTAGCCAAATAATACCCAAATTGAACAAGGCTCTTAGACTCGATGTAAAATTGACAAACATATACACAAACAGACATGCATTGAATGGCCGTATTGTTTAATACTATGCCGCAATTCTACAAAACAATTAGAACTGGCCTACAAAATACAAGCCGGCCATCTGTACTTGTTTTCAATCGGTATACTGAATTTCAATTTATTTTTGTCTGGCATGGCGGAAGAACGACCAAATTGTTAGTCCAGCCAACTAGGAGATTACAACTACCGCAGGTGGAAGCTATACGAGCATCTAGGGGGTGAGTAGTCCGGGGGTATGTTCCCCCAGAACATTTGAACACAAAACCTCTAAAACGCATTTACAGTATTTTCAGACCAAACTGAAGTGTTATATTCCTGTTACACTGTAAGGCGAAAAAGTTGACAGTAGTATACACCGTTTTGCATTATCGTTTTCCTTGGCTAACACAATGAACTTTCTTTATTTTTTAAAATCATCGTTTACAGTGAGACGTTGCCTGATGGATTAAGGCAGCTCCCTCACATCCTTTTTAATCAGAAAAATATTCAAGCTGCCAAGGGTCCATTAGCCGTGATGTAGGATAAAGCGTTTGCCGGAGAAGATGACTTATCCCGTTAAACATTGTCCATCTTTAGAACGGATGCAATTCTCAAGTGCAAAGATTACTGAAAGTTGCGAGGATCATTAAAAACATTGCCAAAACTATAGCAGGGAGAGGGGGAGGGGAGGGTTACCACGGAGCAGTTGTCATGAACCCCCACCCTAAAAATATAAAATGAACCGTAACAAAAGAAATATATCTGAAATATTCTCCTTTGGTTTCTCCCCTAATGTTAAATATACTCCTTTTGCCGGTCCCCCTGCTGAAGAAAAACTCTTTACGGCCTTGAATGGTTTCCCTAATATTCTCAAAAACAGGAAGAATTAATGATATTGATGCTATCACTGAGCTTTATTTCTCTTCCCAAAATATAGTTCATCCGATATTAATTGCAGGCTTTCCTCCGTCAATTGACTAGTAAATCCGAGCTTTCACGATTTGACAACAGGAGAGCCACAATCCGCTACACTGACAAGCAAGGCAAGGAAAGACTTCATTAGGATAGATTAAATGCTTTGATCGAATCGGGACGAAATGCAGTGTCACCACTTCGTTTTTAAGTCTTATTCAAATCTACTGTCTACCAAGCTTAAGCATCAACTGACTTCCAAAGAAAACAATGTCACGAGAAAACTGAATGAGTCATAAAATTGCAAGTGGCTGGCGGTAAGTCTATAGCTGCACTGTAAAACAAAATTCTTATGTCTTTCTTTGTCGCCCTTAGTTTTACCATAACTTATCGAATTCGGAATTAGCTTGAACCGCCGAATACACACATATATATAAAAGAAAAAAACACGGATTTTCCGGGATCACACACGATGTTTTTATTTTAATAAGGAGCAGAGACTCGCTATTCTTAAATTTTGGGGTGTTTCAGCCTCAAATTGTTGTTAAACTGATGTTATTTCTATAAACAAGGTTGCGCGTTTGAGAAAACGAAACCTAGTACAACCTCGCTCTTTGAACCTCGCTCTTTGAACCTTGATATTTGAACCTCGTTCATTGAACCTCGCTCTTTTAATCTCGCTCTTTGACTGACTTCATTCTTTGAACGTCGCCTTTTCAACCTCGCTCTTTGAAACTCGTTCTTTGAACTTCGTTCTTTAAACCTCGTTCTTTGAACCTTGTTCTTTGAACCTCGCTCTTTGAACCTCGCTCTTTGAACCTCGTTCTTTGAACCTCGCTCTTTGAATCTCGCTCTTTGATTCTCGCTCTTTGAATGACCTCATTCTTTGAACATCACCTTTTCAGCCTCGTTCTTTGAACTTCGTTCTTTGAACCTCGTTCTTTGAGCCTCGCTCCTTGAACCTCGTTCTTTGAACCTCGCCTTTTCAGCCTCGCTCCGGTTGAACCTCGTTCTTTGAACCTCGCTCTTTGAGCCTCACTCCTTGAACCTCGCCTTTTCAGCCTCGCTCTCTGAATCTCGTTCTTTGAATCTCGTTCTTTGAAGCTCATTCTTTGATCCTCGCCTTTTCAGCCTCGCTCCAGTTGAACCTCGCTCTTTGAACCTCACTCTTTAAACCTCTTTCTTGGAACTTCTTGAACCTACCTCGTTAAGGTCGACGATATAAGGCGAGATAAGGAAAATGGAAAGCTATATCATGGTCATTGAAATGCCAGATAAGGCAGGAAAGGGGCAAGTTAGTGCGCGATAAAAAAAATTGCCCCTAATTTTTGTTGCAAGATGGGGCGACATAGGGCGAAACAAGGCAAGATAATGAAAACTGAAAGCTGTATCATGGTCATTGAGGTGCGAGATAGAGCAAGATAGGGCACGATATGCGAGATAGGGCGAGATAAAGCGAAATTAGGAAAGTTGCCCCTATTTTTTTGTTGCGAGATAGGGCAAGATAATCGTTAAGGCGAGATCTCACACCAGAGTAGGCCTCTCCTTCTTTGAACCCTGCTCTTTGAATCTCGCTCTTTGAACCCTGTATCAGCATATTTTGATACGTTCATACAGTTTCGCAGCATTGTCAACAATAGTGCGATCGGTATTCTACTTGGATTTAAGTAACGAATTTATCTATTTCGTCGGCGCTCAGAGTCTTATTATTGCTGCGAGTCTTCCCTGCATTAGCGCTTAAATTGTTCTTAAGTTTTTGGCGATCTCAGTATTACTATTCCTATAAGGAACTCTTTCTTCTTCAACCTGCAACATGTACAATTACATTATGCAAAAGTAAGTATTTAAGAACACTTTAGGGCTGAATTTCCAAAACGTTTTTTGATCATCAAGAAGCAATCATGTCAGTTCAAAATTTCGAGGTAATTGTTGTATACATAATATTAAACCTGAAAAGAAGATTGTGATATTCATTTAACAAATTATTGTTTCAAATTGTGTCATGTTAAAGTAAATTATCTATGTATATATATCTTACATTACTTAACCCTCGGACGACCAAGCTATTTATCGTAACAAGTTAATCCAATCCCCAATGATTTTCCAAATGGTTGCACGTAAGAAATCAAGCTTTGGCACGTAAGTAGCTTTTGGATTGCTAACAACATAACAACAATCGTGTATTAATTAAGAACTGTTACTATGGCAACAGCCGTTTCACAACATGTCCGCCATCTTGGCTGCCATCTTTGATTTTTCAAAAACTTTATTTTCAGTAAAACTGTAGTTAAGTTGGTAGGAAACACGTTTTTATTGCCTATAATAGGAATATAATTACGAATAAAGTGGAAAAGAAAAAAAATAGAACAAAATTTGTCAAAAAGTTACGGCATCTTTCAAAGATTTCCGAACATTTTCCAAATATTCCGTACGCCGCCGAAGACTTTCGAAAAAATCATTTTCAATCAATTCTAAATCTCTCAATCAATCTTTCAAGTAAATCAAGCTCCCCAGCCGGATGACAGCGTCAACTTAGGTTTTATTTGCACATGTGCTAGTAAAATTAGTTGCACGATATTGCGGAAAAATGAACAGTCAAGCAACCAATCAAAAGCAATTATTTTGTAGGTGTGATATTACCATACAAATTCCGTGTCGGCCGTTTTTAATTGTGCATGTCAATCATTTTTTAGAGCTGATTCAGGAAAATGTCTAGGTTTCCCGAGGATAAACGGAAAACTGATTCAATAAATATAAAGAAGAGGACAAAATCAATAGCAAACTTCTAAGTTTACCGACATGGTCATTACACTCTCGCTGTGCAACGTTTTGTCATTATTTTATTGTTGTCATTGTGTGTGCGCAGAAAAACCCCACTTGAAAACCTATTCACGTCAAACGCCTATAAAGACCCAGCATGCATTTGAGAAAATGCGAAAATTCACTTGCTGGAAGAAACCCTTAAAAGCAGTTCTTTCAAAAAAGGAGATAAGAAAATAGCAAGATGTATCAGTAGAAATTCGACACCCTGAGCGATCATTGTCAACAAAGTCGACAAATGGAGGTTAACTACATAAGGAATAAATATCTCCCATTTCCTTTATAGGAGCTGTGAGCAAGCGTTGGAAGATGAATAACTCATCGTACAGCGAATACCCGTTTTCGTTTCTCCCAAACGTTGTTGCATGGTGCACCGCGTTCGGCATTACCAACATCGCCATTCTGCTCAACAACATCCTTGTACTATACGTCTTCCATGTTAACCGCAAGATGCTGAAAATGCGAGCCAACTATTTCATTCTTAATCTCTGCTGTGCAGACATGATAATCGGCTGTGTTTCCTTGCCGCTCTATCTTCACAGGCTTGTCAACTGGATACAGTACCAGCAAGAGCAATGGACCACCTCTACTTACGTTTATACGAGCCTCGACATCTTCTCTGGTTTTGCTTCCACCTCCACACTCGTGGTGATTGCCTTGGAACGCGTGTATGCCATTTGCTTTCCGCTACGCCACAAAGTGTGCACGGCAAAATTCTATTTTATGCTTCTTGCTGCAATCTGGCTTTTCGCCGCTTTCATGACTCTGTTGTACTTCTTCGATGGATTGAAGATCGTCTCCTTCGATATGTTTTTCTATACCACAGCTATCTGCTTGCTTTTGTCATTTCTCACAACTACATCCTCCTACATTGCGATTTGGTGTCGCGCCATATCAAGAAGACATTGCGGCAAAATGGTGAAGCAGAACCTGAAACTTGCGCAAACGTTGAAGATCATCACAATTGTTTTCGGCTTGACATGGCTGCCATTTCAGATTATCAACGTTGTTTACTGGATCTGTGCTAAAACAAATCAAACCAACGAATGTGTGCCAGACCTTGCAATAGTGTACTTATGCAAGCTTCTACAATATGTGAATTCGTTCGCGAACCCGATCGTTTATTCGTTTAAAATCCCGGAGTTCAAGAAAACTTTAGCATCTCTTCTAAAGCGGAATAAACAACAGCGCACAGACAACCTTGAACTCTGTCAGATGGCGAGTGAGAATGCTACCAGATTATCCCGATTGAGCCGAAGGCGAGGAAAATTCTCGTTTCGTGGATCTGAAATTAAGTCACCGGATTTCAATCGCGAACGATTGACCGTTCAGAGCCCCATGCAGAGCCCTTGAGACCAACAATAAACTTACTGTATACGAATTCTCGTGGGCAAACGGAGATATTTCAGTCGAACCCGGCAAACTCATGCAGATTAAAAACGTATTGTACATTTAATCATTGTGATGTAGTTTTGGCATTTCATACTTTCTGTAATATTTAACTTTTCCCTGGAAAGTCAAAGATTATCATTATAACTTTCGAAGACTTCGACAGATTTTCGTTCCACCAATGTCGCGAAAACATTTATTGCACTGCACGAATGGTCAAAATGTCCAACCGAAGCAAAACAAGAAGAGAAGTAATTCAACACTTCCAAAGACTGATATTAATCGTTAAATTGGAAAAACTATGTTTTTGATGTACATTGGCAAAAATGAATGTGTATAAGGTGAAAAATCGTAACAACTTCTTCTGAAAACAATGGCATATCAAACAGTATAACAGTGGCTTCCTTTGCAGCTAATGAAGATATTACTTATAATTTATATTTGAAAATATATCTTGTAAGCGCGCAACGTGTGTTAGTCTACTGTACAGCTATTGAATTAATATATTTCTAATATAGGTATTAAACTTTTGTTGCTTTGCTCATTGAAAATGCAAAAACGATGAAACACGGAAGCACCAGACATGGTAAAATACAACGTTTTCTACAATAGCATATCCAATATATTGTTTTAACCTTTCCGCTTGTATTCGTATTTTCGAATATGGTCAATAGAACGTAATCTTGAAATTAATTATAATTCTTGCAAATAAACTTTGTTACTTTACTGTTATTTATCGTCCTATTTATCAAGCTATTCACTACCACATCCAACCAGCCATCAACCAATTCATCCATTTATCTTTCCATTATGCCATTATTCATCATCCTAACCAGCATCTCATCCATCTATCCATCCATTCATCCAACGTTCCTCCCTTGCTCTGTTCATCTTTATTTATGTAAACTAACAAACTAGTCCGCCATATAGAAGATAAAAAAAACTTTAATAAGAAAAACATCAAAAAACATGCAAACATCGAACTTTCTAGTCTTCCACAATTTCAAAGCTTTTCAACAAAATAATGGTTAGTATTGAAATGCATCCCAGGATGACTGCACGAGTTCGTTAAAAATAACAATTCATTTTAGTTATGAAAATTAATAAGAACATAACACAATGGAAGTCTTTTCCAATTGTATTTTGAGGCAATACTTGTATAGTTTTCGCTGATTAGCAAACGATCAAATATTGAAACCAGAGTCAATTGGAAGAAGGCGTTTTCTGTTTTCTGAATTGACTGAAAAGTTATGACGTTGAAGATGTGAGCAGAGCAAACTTTATATTGCATGTAAATATTTAAAATTATCACGTTTCTTGCTTTTAGTTTTTATTTTCTGCTATTACTGGTCATTGCTTGAAATTTACTAAAGTAATTAAACGGGGATCAGTAAATTAACGCTATTGCTTTAAACGAAACCCTTTAAATCTCATAAACTATGCATTGGTTCGGGCCATTAAACAATAAAACTATTGATCCGAACTAAGATTGAGGATGAGCTTAAAACATATAACTTTTTTTATGTATTTTAAAGGATACACACTGCTCGCTTGAGTTCTTCAGAGTTTTCAGTCCACATATATATATAGTTCTGAAATACAATCAACCAAATGAAACTAAATACAAATATTATTTTTGTTTGAAAGCTCCGTTACGTATTTTAATATGTCGATTTAACTTAAATAATATTTTAATATACAGCAATCGCGCACCTTTTTCCTTTTTTTCGTTTTCAAACCCTATAGCTGTTTTAAAAAGAAATCAGAGCTTGCATTTCTAATTAGGTTTTGCGTGCAATATTCCTGATAGTTAAGTTGTTTTAAGAGCAATATCAGATGCAAATCTTGAATTCGATAGACCATCAGTGCACCTCTCGTTGCTCATTAGCTTGTTTTTTGTTAATTTTCCGCCACAGTTTTTGAGCTCTTCCTTACACCCACGCCATTTAGAAAATGAACACATTGCTTGATATCAGTAGACAACACACTATTGCGACAAGGAGCAACACTAACCGCTCATCAAACCATTTTCACATCTCTTCCCTGTAATCAATCGACAGCACATCTTTTCAAGTGACATGAATTGCCTATCATTTAGAAGATTAATTGTGGGAGTCTTTCTAAGAAAACATAACATTTTGGCTTCTAGTTGAAACTGATGTATTTTCTAAACCCAGCTCAATATAGTTAAACTACATCCATGTTTTATAAAAAGTAAGAGGCTAAATGTTAATTCTTAATTATAGCTTTGATGATGCCGGCAGCCATGTAAGAAGAGATTGGTCTTTGAAAAGGGCGAAATACAATGCGCATGAGCAAATACCAAAGTGTTCTCTAACAAAAAAACAATATTTTATGTCCCACAATCCCTTTGGGTTTTGGTATTATGCTATGTGTTTCGGCACATTTTAAAAGTTGAACTCCTATTTAAAAAGCTATAACTTTAAAAAAGGGACAAAATATATTGCATTAAATTACTTCTAAACCCATCGAGCGTATCCTACTCTGAAAAGAGACGATTAAGACCCGGTTTTTTTTGTTACCTTACTTGGCAACGATAGCCTCGAGGGATTGAACATGCAGTCTCTCCCGAGCAAATTGATTACCGAGTTTCTTTCATAATTTATTTAAGATTTATTTTAAAATGAATAATTTCGTGTTTTGCTATTGAATATAAAGGGACTTGGCCTGGCAAAACATTCAAGCTTCTGTTTCCATCAGGCAATCTGCCAGTCGATCAACTGAAAGGGTATTTTAGATCAACAAAGTGAAGAATTAACAATTTGCCGCTTGGCTTTCTATCATTGCCCTTGCTCCCCTGAAATTGTCTCCTATTTTTGCAACAAGTGCTAAAATCCCTACAAGCATTATTTTGTTAATGAAGCCAAAAACATGTTCCAAAAGCGGCGTGAGTTGAAGTGTCACAACAGAGCAAGAAACTGTCATCAAGAAATCCCAAGCAGTTTTTCAATACAGTTCTTCCGGAAATTTCCGCTGCGCATGATGTACTCTTGAAATTGTCTTGTAGTACCAATAGACGATTAGATCCTACAAAATCGATTTGTCGTTATTTATATTGTAACCACTATTTGCAACAGTTTCATACCGGAAAATAGTTACTGTCCCAAAAAATAAAGTTACAGAAGTTAAGAAACAGTTTACACAAGTGATATTAACGTATATTGAAGCCAAGAATACAAAAGGAACAGTGTCGACTTTTTTTGTCTTTAATTGCCATATTCTCAAAATGAGTCTAATTTCCAATATCCCACTAACGATAAAAGGAAATGTGAACATTACCTTTGGCCAAACTGACAATCCTTGATGAATTTCCTGTCAAAAAGTGTAACTGCGAATGTTTTTTTTTAAATTCAATTATTTTAGCAATTTCTTGCAGTATTACTGAAAAGAGTTGCGTTGATTCCAATATTTTCGGTAACAATTTATTACCTCAATGACAACACTGGATACTTTTATGCACAGTTAGTAATCAGTTCTTCCGTAACAAATTCATTTTAATACACTTTTATTATTTAACTAGTCTCGGTGCTTCAAACCGCAAAATCTCTGTTTTAAGTTGAGTGGAATTCATTATAATAATACATACGAGAAA
Source organism: Umimayanthus parasiticus (assembly GCA_027575125.1). Lineage (NCBI taxonomy): Eukaryota > Metazoa > Cnidaria > Anthozoa > Zoantharia > Parazoanthidae > Umimayanthus > Umimayanthus parasiticus. The sequence goes on along the minus strand of JAOBRH010473593.1, from coordinate 3,754 downwards.
AACACAAAGTAACTACAAATTTATTTTTTGAAAAAGAAATGGAGTGCAGAAAAATAATATTTATCGGAGAAAGATTATTTATGCAATGCACTGATAAAGATTTACTAAATAGTACTTAAAGTTCCCTTTGGTTTGTGCGATTTCAAAAAGTTCACAATTTTAATTTTTATGTTTTTTTCGTCGCGGGAAGAGGAGATTGCTAGAGGAGGTGCATGTTATTGCAGTAATCATGATACTATTAAATATGTGACACCAGAGGTTCCAATATTATTGCGGTCGCAATATTTCCTTGATTTTCTAGTTCATAGTACAATTTAAATTCGGGCAAGAAAATTTCAAGTTTTGGAATTTTTCCCGATATTGGTAAACATATTAGTAAACAAAAGTTGAGCTGAAAGCTGTACTTGGATGTCTCTGGCTTCAGACCTAAAAAGGTTTGAAAGTCTAAATTAGTGAAAAATTATCGAAAGTCTAAATTATAATCTTCTCGACTGAATGGTGCCAGTTGATTTTAGCCAAGTTGTTTGAAAAGAGACAACTTTTCAGTAACAAATTCGCATCTTAGAGGGCTTTGTAACCGCTTTTATCAATTTTACAGCAATTTTAAACATTTTGTCAATTTAATATTATATTTATACTCCATGCTCTTTGCGAATAGAGCGCTTTTTACAGAGTGGATTGGCACAAGATCCACTTTACATAAGCAACTACCCAGAGCCAAGGAGACTATTGGATAAGGATGGACTGACGAGGACAGGATTTGACGTGTAAGTTGTAGACGGATCATAATTGTACAACCGGTGCAGTAGACCCAGAAATTACCTTTCGAATAACTAGTGTTTGGAACACTTCAATTGAATGAACCGTTATTTTAAACTTTCAAACGTTGTTTTGTTTTGTTTTACCTTATGGTTTTATTACCCGATTGATATCGATTCTCTCTTCTCGGCCACTTGACTGAAGGAAAGTTTCATACACCTGATCAAAAACATTGGTTGTGTCACCAAGTAGTTTCTAACATGCCTCATAATCGGGAAACGTCAAAGCGTACTTGTTTCAATAATTGCCTTTTTGTCGTTCTCAAAAGGTTCTTTTTGCCCAGGATTTCCTTCTTCACCTTCAAAAGAAGGATTTTCTATGTTTAACACAACATGCCTGTAGAATTTTTTTCTGTTTGGGATGAGCGATGGGTTCTTGATCATTGTGAAGGCCACAAACCACCGGTTGAGCGCACGATGGGATCTCAGCGGACTTTGTTTTTCGCTGTCAACTACAAACATGAACCAATATCAATTACGTTGACATCCCGAACATTTTCCCTATCCAACCTAAGAATCGTGCCGGAGTAGTGTCTGCTACTCTTTACTGAACTACTTTTTGTAATTTCTAAAACCCTTTACAAAACTGCAATGTGATCTCTATCCTATGTAAAGTATATGACATAAGTATAAAATCTGCAGACAGTTTATAGTCCTCCGCACCAATTTTAAAAGGTCTGTTCTGGCCATCAATTGTAATTTTTGTATTTTCTAAAATCCTTTACAATACTGCAATGTGATCTCTATCCTATGTAAAGTATATGACATAAGTATAAAATCTGCAGACAGTTTAAAGTTCTCCGCACCAGTTTTAAAAGGTCTGTTTTACTCACCAATTGCAGTTTAAGTAAAAAGTATTGATTTTACAAATTTGAAACCAAGGTCGTAACTAATTATTTAACCGAGTGACAAAAAGGTATACCTCATCCCATATCATATCAGGAGGGAACAACAACAAGAGAGACTTTATTACCATATATATGTATTAAAAAATGTTTACATGATATTGAGATAAGTAACATTCTTTTGGTAAAGGTTACTCAGAAATAACTATAGAGCTAATCGAGCTGAGAACAAGGAGTATACACCAACATAAGGGGGAACAGGGTATAAACGTACATCCAACATCAGGAGGGTATAAACAGGGTATAAACGTACATCCAACATCAGGAGTCCCGACATAAGAAGGGCGAAAGAGTATATTGCAAATTCAGGGAGGTAAATCCTAACATCGGGGGGGAAAGTTGCATATGCCAACAGAGAGGGGCAAAAGCGGTGTATCATACACATCAGGGACGCAAAAGGTGTGTAGTCCCATAAAAGAGGGGCAAAAGTGTTGTACCCCCGTTGTACCCCAACATCAACTAACTAAGGGTACCTTTCTCTATCCTGCCAGTTTTCTTGTCATTAATGCTGTCGTTTAGAGTTTGACAAAATACCAGCAGCACGGGATGTTTGTGAGCAACTTGGACATGCAGAAAACCCAGGTAGGACATGTAACCTGCAGAGAGAGAAGTTACAGATAAACCATCAACTGTATAAAATGGGACGTGAACTAATAATAATAATAATAATAATAATAATAATAATAATAATAATAATAATAATAATAGTAATAATAATAAATATAGCGGTACCGATCAATTTCAGGGAGATGTTCAAAATTTTCTTGTAGGTTAACCTTTGGCAAACCCACGACACTGGTAGGCCCTTTAACAACAAAGAGTATATGTTGAATGTTACGTTAATTAAATCGTGTTAATGTTTTGGTTTACGTCAATTCTAAATATTCTGGCTTGCTCCCTCAACAATACAAACCACGTGTTCTGTCTAGAATATGGAACCCCTTCATCATGACACCTGCTCCCTCAACATCTAGCCACGTGTTATCTATACTTACCTCTGTGCAGAATGTGGAGCTCCTTTATTATGACACCTATTCCCTCAACATGCAGCTACGTGTTCTCTCCACTTACCTCTGTCCAGAATATGGAATCTCTTCATCAGGAAACCTGTTCCCTTAACATGCAGCCATGTGTTCTCTCCACTTACCTCTGTCCAGAATGTGGAACCCCTTCATCATGACACCTGTTCCCTTAACATTCATCTACGTTTTATCTCCACTTACCTCTGTCCAAAATGTGGAACCCCTTCATCATGACATCTGTTCCCTCGGCATTCAGCCACATGTTCTCTCCACTTACCTCTGACCAGAATGTGGAACCCTTTCATCATGACACCTGTTCCCCCAACATTCATCTACGTGTTATCTCCATTTACCTCTGTCCAGAACATGGAACCCCTTCATCATGACACTACGGTCCACACGTCCAAGGAACAGGACGGCGAACAGGATTCCAATAGTCAGCCGTATGATGCAGGCCACAAAACCAACCAGAATGTTGAAGAAGAAAAAGAAAAACGACAGGGCCAAATACAGCTGCCTGGCAATAAACAGAAGTTTAACATTAACAATAGATGGAGATATGGCGTACGTTTCCAAGTCCTTAGAGGACCGACCATTTAATTTTGAGGGAGGAGGAGAAGGGAGTGGAATAATTATTTTCGTGTACTTATTTACATTTTGGTAAGGTTTCGAGACTCTTTTTTTCGCCTGGATCGATTGTGCAATAAATCTTTTCCAAATTCGTCCACCCCCCTCTCCCTTCCCCTACGATATAAAATGATCAATCAGTCAATTAATTTATCAAGCAAGCAAAGAATAAATTATATTTTAACATGGCAAAATTCATCCCAATTTACAGGCTTATATCAAAATTTAAATAGGAAAACGTGTCTACAAATTGCAAGTACAATCTACTATAACATTTCCGTAAAAAATATCCTTCATAGATCTGCCCATAGTTAATAGAACGAACTGGTTGTGAAACTCGGCCAGTTTCTTTGTTATAGGTTTTTGTTCTCTATTTCCTTTG
>JAOBRH010473371.1:0-10239 GCA_027575125.1 Umimayanthus parasiticus | reverse complement strand
AATAAGTCTGTTTTCTTTGTTTGTTTTACTTTCTTTAGAATGACACACTTTTGACGTTACAAATCGAAACTTGAACGAGACCTAGTCGTCGTTTAAGGATAAAATATATTTCACAGTAATCAGTTTGAAAAGCAGAATCAGATAACACACAAAAAAAAATTTTAAGTTTTTAGATGGGAATTGTCTTTTAAGAGTTAAGAACTTCAGTCGGTTACTTAATTTGCTTTACTAGGCAAACCTGGGAAGTGCTTAAAAACTATAGAAACTAAAATGAGTCGAGTTTCCACATTGATTCTAGGAATTATTAAAATTACAGTTGTAAAAATGTTTAGGGTATAAATTGGAAAAATTCTGGCAAAAATAACAGGCAATAAACAATGTCTGCGACTAGTAAACTTACTCATTCATTATATGATTTATGAATGAAATATTATTTGTCTAGCGGATTTTAGTAAATTGTGTCATGAAGAAGTTGAAAGTAATATTTTTATAAATAAAACAGATCACATGAAATTTTGGTATTGCTCAATTTACGGGGACCAACAAAGGAAGGACATTCACTCACACACCCCGTAGGGCTTAATTCCGTTCACCCCGACGAACGTCACGTAGAAATGTTGCCGTTGTTCACAAAATAAGACTGGAAAAGTATTAAGCGATAGTTTAAAGCAGTCCACTAATTCAGTCAATTCTTGCGGTATGATGTCGATATCATTCAATATTTCCTTTTTCAAAATTTTCCTTCGTATTTTTGTCATTGTTTCTAAACAGTGATTGTAAGTCATTTCAAAACGTTTACACTATCAGTCCTTCATGGCAAACACATGCTTGAAGCTCCCAAATATGACTCAACATCCATGTTTTCCATATGTGGAAAGTGGTCTTATCAACCATAGCAACCTTTTCTTTTACACTCTTTGTTCTAATAAGAACCCTTGTTAAAAGAACGTTGAGGCCGAAAATGAACATACTAAAAAAGAAACGTTCGTTTCTAAATATCGTGAAGAGCAGTGCAATTTCACAGTTTGATTGTGGTAAACAGGGGATAGAAACGGATTTGGATACATAAAGATCCGAGTCACAAATGTTAGGAACACCCTTTGAGTGTAGTTATACAGACACAATTCCAAAAAATTTTGATCAAGAACCCTTTTAAGAACATCTGAGGACTGAGGTCTTGAAAAACAAATTAGACCATCTTTGTAAAAAAAGAGTGTATATACCCCAAACTGATTTATGCAATTAGAATACAGCTACAATATTAAAAATGCCTCATGATCAAGCGTGAAAGCAGTGGTTCACTAGAAGTTTATTACTCATATAAATAAGCGGCATGTAATCCACTATAGAAATGTAAACTACTGTGGTTATCGTTGTCATAAATCCAATCACTCCTGGTATTCTGATTATTCAGTGCTGGAAAAATTTCATGGTCAGTAAAGGCTATTGGCAGGAAATGATGGAGGATATTCTTTCTCTTACGTTTTTCAATTCTTATTCACCAATAGTCTTTGTTTCCCATTTACAGAGGTCTGTTACCTTAAACATTTATTGATTTGGGGTTTGCATCACCGATATATTTATTAATTGAAGAACAGACCTCAGTTCAGATAGTGAGTAGAGAAACGTATATAACGCTATCCAATTTTTGAACACTGGGGTAAGTTTTGAAAACAGTCAGTTCTGGACGACCACAGAGTGTGGTAAGGACAAGTTATTTTAGTGTTGGTCATGGAAATTCAGCACCAAGATCAAAGATGAGAGACTGTCAACGAGTTTTTTTAAATTTGAGACTGATAACAATTTTGTTTGCTATTCGGCAGTCCATTTTTTTGCGACAACTGTTACTTATTAATTGTCTTCTTGTTTTTCCGTTACAGCATTTACTCACTCCCTCATTCACTCTTTAAGTCAGTCATATTTGTATTTACTATCTGACTCCGTAACAATCCTTCGAGGTTTTACTACTGTAATTTAACCGCTACTTTTAAATTTAAACTCTTGAAGACCTATCATTTACATCCCTCTTTCCCCTTACGTTTTAGACTTGTGTCAAACTCGAGGCTTTCCGTCTCAGCATGAGAAATACTTGCCCAGAAAGACAGTCTCGATATTGAATATTGTAACAGAAAAAAAAAACCCAACTTGACAGGTTAATAATTAATAGTAAACCATGACCAATGTTTGATCATTAAACAATTTGTAGTCTCTGAATCTGGACTACATTAATGTTTAGATCCTTGAAACCCCACAGGTAACCTTCTTTCCTCCTGCTTGCCTCTGAAATGAAAATAAAATAGAAATAATCACAAGTACTACTTTAATAGTATGTACTACTATAACTACTTAGAAGACCATTCTAAGCCTATACCAAGCGAGACGACCTCTGGCACCCAGGGTAATGCTTTCCAAAACTGATATTGAAAATTTTGTAAGAAAAAGTAATCTCAATCGAACTGACGTTATCTTAATCAAATTGAACGAATAAGAATAATTGAAACAAATTCGATTCAAAAAATGTAATCTGAAATGAAATGAAAAATAGAATCTAAATTGAATTGAATTGAAATATTTCGAAATTTTTATCCAGTTGAAAAAAAAATACACAACTCCTGGCCTAAAACTGTCATAGCCCAGGGTGCTTTGTGGTCAGCGGTTTCTCATTGCTGCGCGGCCATTTACTTGGCTAAGTTGCTCTTTTGGATGCGAAATTAGTGGCAAGGAAAAACCAGAAACAGCTATTTATAAAAGTGTCAGTCTCTCGCACCTCGGGGAAGATGGCGGTTGTGAGGAGAAGAAATGATGGGTGGAAAAGCGATCTGGCCTTTGAAAGAGATATTACTTCACTACTATGTTTAGCAAAGCCTTCGTCGGCAAGAAATTCTAGACTTCATGGAAAGAGATTTTTGTCATTATATGCGTGGAGTATGAGCTCTCTGGATAGACGCCTCAGATATTTGACATTAATTATACAGATGCAAATGTGGCTGTTGAAGAAGTGGTGGATACCGTGAGACGAGAAATGGATGGACCTGGGAAATTGCTTGGGTAGAGAGCAATGTACCAGAAGCTAAGACAAGTACGTGGTTTGCGGGAATTTGTCGAACTGCAGAGCACAAAGGACCCTGCTGACCAGCAAGTATATTGCAAGTGAGACCCCTACTGTACGCTCCAGGGAGGATGAAAAGTGCCGCTCCAATGCCCTTTTCATTCCATCGATGGTCAGCTACTCCACTTCACTTCACTTTAATATATTGTGTAACCTATAGAATATGTATTAGCACAGCGCATACATGGCAGGAGAATTATGTCTCTTTGATTTTGGCTTCAAATGCCACTATGTTTTTACTGTCTAAAATTAGGGCATTCGGTAAACTATTCCAGAGTTTGATTGCTCAAGGCAGAAAGCTGAACTTATAGATGTTCGTTCTGGCATATGGAATGTTTAGGTGTTTGTCATGCATGTGGCGCGACCGCCTAAGATCGTCCAGGGGGAGATCAATTGCCAATGAATTTAGACCCTGGTTGAAGAGACAAGTGGTTGCGGCTTCCCCAGGTCTTTCCATCCTAGGGACCGCATGTGGCCTGTGACCGCCCCTTCTTCATAGTTTGAGTAGTCAGATGTCACAAAGCGTACCGCTCGTCTTTGGACTTTTCAAGTTCTTGAGTCAGGTTTTTTTGGTACGGGTCCCAGATGGCACAAGCATACTCCAAAATGGGTCTCACGAGACCGACATTCGCCGCTTCCTCTGTCTTCTGATCGCAGAAATAAAGATTTCTCCTAAGTAATCCGAGGATTTGGTTTGCCCTGCGGGTGATGTCTGCATTGTGTCTATTCTAGCGAAGGTTATGAGTGATGGTGAATCCCAAGTACCTTACTCCTTTGTCAGAGTCGAGGGCCAGTACACCCTTAAAATGGTACAGGTACGGGATATTATTACGCGTCTTCGTAGAGACGCGCATGGTCTTCCACTTGGTAGGAGCAAAATCCATCAGGCAGGTGTCAGCCCAGAGAGCCAGTCGGTCGTCCTGCTGTGGGGTCTCGCAGTCTTGCAGAGAGCGAACCTTCCTATAGCAGATGCAGTCATCCGCAAAGAGTCGAATCTCTGATCCTGGGCTAACAACTTCAACAATACTCCACATCGGATGGGACGAACAGGTCGTCTTATTCTTTCTCATTTCTTCCATATCTTTCTTGAACACTTTGTAAGATGCTGCCATGTTGACAGGAGGGTACAACCCAGTCACATCAGTCACGTTAATCAGTCACATGTAATCTGCGAAAGCATCTGACCACAAAACACCCTGGGCTATGACAGTTTTAGGCCAGGAGGTGTGTAATTTTTTCAACTTGATACAAGTTTTAAAATATGGTTCAATTCGATTTAGATTTATTTTTCATTTCATTTCAGACTATAGTTTTCGAAATGAATTTGTTTCGGTTATACTTAATATTTTTTTAATTCGATCCAAATAACTTTTTTCGATTAAATTTCTTTTCATTATGTTTAGATTTTCTCAATTCGATTCAGATTACTTTTTTCTTACAAAATTTTTAATATTTTAAGAAAACATTAAACATTTAGAAATAAAATAGCTTTTTTTAACTTATGCAAAAAAGTGTAAAAATCCCTATGACAGTCCTAGCCAATCTAGGCCAACATACATTAGTTACCGGTACTGCAATAATCGAACTACAGATATTAGCCTAGGCTCGTGGTCCTAAGTTGTTCAAAGACAAATAAACACTACATAACTTGTGTGCGTCATCACGCCACGTAAATTGATATATAAAGTTTTACTTAAGATAAACTAGTTTGTTAGATTAAAATCACAAAACACTCGTAGCTCGCACGCGACACCCCCGAAAGAATTTAAGTCACCAATTTAATTGGAAATTCATCGAAATCGCTCACCCATTGGAATCGGAAAACAAAATTAGAATTTATGTTCATGCTAAATTCTATTTAACAGTGCCTGAACCGACAAAATCACGCCTATACTCTCAACCTATTCCCAAAGGGGATTACATAATACACTAATACAATCAAATTCCAAACAGTGCAAGACCTTATGAGGGGTGGTGAATGGTCCTATAAAAAATGAGAAGTCTCGGCAAATTCTACCCAAGTCTCGGAATCTCGCACAACGTAGTAATGGGTCTCGGAGTCTCAGATGTTGCATCTGTCGGTCACATATATGCTTTTCTATCAAGTCACTAAAATTTTCCGTCTCGGTCTCGAATTTTAAAATGCCAGTCTCGGATTTACCATTCGGCACCGCTCTTATGATAACCAGAAGTTCTAAAAGCTTGTCGTCTTTCTGATATAGCACAATTTTTAAGCTTAAGTATAACTTTATGCATAACTTTTAATTTGCACATTGCATTTAGTTGTTCCCAGTTTGAGTTTCCTCCCTCTACACTAACTGGGTCTAACAGCATTCAGCAGGTAGCGCACGCTTGTGCCTTGCAAGCTGTGCCGCTTTCAGGAACGTTTTTCCGCACTTCTTACAGGAATAAGGCTTGCTGCCCGTGTGGGTTCGCATGTGATTGTTAAGTGTTGTGGCACCCGCAAACGTACGTGCGCAAAAGCCACACCGGTACGGTTTGTCACTGACGTGTGTTTCAACGTGTATTCGCAGTTGTTCCGGGTTAGCGAAGGAGCACGTGCAGTGTCCACACTGATACGGGTTGTCAGGTTGCTGAGGACAGACATGCATCTGTAATGTCACACGTTGAGTGAACGTTTTCAAGCACTGCCTGCAACGCCACGAGGTGTTGAAATCACTGGTCATGTTCGGACTAGTTGGTATGCTCGGTTCTAGCGTTGTTGGGGTCTGCTCTTTCCAATCGGGACATATTCCCGAAGATTCGTTCCTTGTGTTACTTAAATTTTTCTCCAGAGATTGTGGACTGATGAACGTTGATAAAGGGGAAGGGTCAGAATTGAGAGGAGGAGGTGGCTTGTATTCTTTTGAACTTGCCACCGGACACTGAAGGGATTTTGTTGTTAATGTATTATTTGGCCTGTAGTTTTGTGGATTGTACAGCGATGGCTCTATGCTTATGGGTGTGACCTCTGCGAAACGGGAGCCAGTCTCTATATTTGTACTGCTAAAGATTTGCGGTGCCCCGTCGAAGCCCATATCAGGGTCTTCCAGTTTCGCTTGCAGCGAAGAATCCTGTTCAAAGGAAAGACTCGCCGGCAACTGAAAGTTTACAGAGCTTAGTGGGGGCAAATCACATTCTTTAAAGTTTGTTATGTTTTTGGGTTTCGGCTCTGCTGAATATGTTACCGTGTGTTGAACATTTTGATGGGTTTCTACAAAATTCCCCTGTCGCGTGAAGTTTTCACTGTGAAGGTTTTGAATTGCAGGAAAGGTGTCTGCTGTCCTTGGGGACACGGCCAAAGGTGGAGAGTTGATAGGTTCTCCAGTGAAGGTTTTGGTTGTTCTTCGAGAAATGGGCAGTGAATTGGGGATGATAGTAAGTTCTGCAGATAGGCTGGTGGTTTGCCTTGAAGGTACGGCAATCGTTGGAAGGACGCTAGATTCTGCAGTGATGTTTTTGGCTCCCCTTGGAGACACGGTCGTAGTTTGAGAAACGGTAGATTCTCCAGTAATATTTCTGGGCGTTCTTGGAGACACGGCAATAGTTGGAGGGACAACAGATTCTTCATTGATGTTCCTCAGCGTTCTTGGAGACACGGCCTTGGTTTGAGAGATGACAGGTTCTCCACAGAAGTTTTTGTCAGTCCTTGGGGACACAGCGATAGTTTGAGGAATGACGACAGGCTCTGTAGGAGAAACTGACGGGAAGATGCACTCTACTGGTATGGGCCTCAGTTCTTGTACTTGAAATTCTGGAAAGGTAAAACTTTTATTTATTGCGGTTAATTTGAATTGTTATAGTCACTGCTGTAAGTAATTATACAAAATAAGCTATCTATTCCAGGCCACAAGGCCGTATCTTTTTTTGCTTATTTGAACTCACATTTGACCTGTCTACCATGCCGAATGGCTTCATAGCTCAGAGTTCGAATCCCGTTGAGGCCTGAAGTAGTTGCAGGCAAATATTGCAAACTTGCAGCTAAATTGCAACGGTCATTTCTCATATCCATTCCTTAACGCAGTTCATATATCAATTTGTTTTACATACTCTTACTCACACTTTCATCATTAGCACGGGCTTATTAGAAGTTGTTTTTTCACTTCATTAAACTTGATCTTACGATTTTCGTGGACAATACTGCAATCTGGCCTTCAATTTCAGATCATTTTGAATAAAAATAATTGCTGGAATGTACGTTTTAGGACTCCAAATTTCAAATTTTCTCAACTGCCACATCTATAAACCTTCCTAGATGCAAAATTTCTCCAGTACATTCTAAAAATTTCCCGATTTCGAAAGTGCTTCAGATTGGACACTATGCACATCGAAATTAACAAAATTTTAATCCAGAAAGTTCGGCTAAATAGAAGCGATTCCAAAAAATATTGAACAAAGTTTTCAAAACGTTTCTGAGGATTCTTCTATTTTGATCGGTATTAAACACACCTTTTGTCGAAAGTTTAGTTTCCTGCCACTGCAAAGGGATCCCCATGTACTGCATATAACTCTCGTCGTACCAAACCAACATCTCTGTGCCCACAGCGATATCCTTGAAGGCTCGGTAGAAGATGTTGTCATCGTACTGGATTGCATACAGGTTTTGTTCCTCCTTGTATCGGGCACAGCCAATGAAGCGCATCCAACTGGACTTGTCTTCGTCACTTCCATCAATGAAGTGATTTAGTTGACCATCTTTGTAGATCTGTAGCCATAAATTGAGAAATAATATGATCAGTGCTTTTTAAAAGTCTTTTATGAAGGCTGCGTGGACCCCCCCCCCCTCCAATGAATAATCAATTAGTCAATCAGTCAATTTTAAAAACTAATCAATCAACAAAGGTTGATATGGTATGCTTTTCGCTTGTGGGGTTTGATATGTAGCTGAAGTTTCGAGTGTTATCCCTCGTCGGAACGTGTTAACCTCAAAGGCGAAAAACATACCATATCAACCTTTGTTGATCAAGGCCATATTCATCTTACTCGCCAACGCAGAAAAAACAGTTTTTTTCAAAACTAGTTTTCCAGTGTTTAAACAATCAATCAGTCAATCAATCAATCCTTAACCAACCAATCAACCAATCAGTCAATTAACTAGTGAATCAATCGATCAAGCAATCAGTCAATTGCTCACTTAATCAATTAGATAATCAATCGATACATCCAACTAACCAAATAACCAATCAATCAATTAGTCAATCAGTCAATCTCAGTCAGTCAATCAGTCAATAATTCAATCAATCATTCGATCAATCAGTCAATTAATAGATGCATCTACCGACCAACCAATCAATCAATCAATCAATCAATCAATAATTTAAAAAATTAATCAATTAGTCTATAAATTAGTATTTCTAATCTCATTCAGTCATCATAGATACCGTAATAGTGTTTAACCTCCCAGGTGCAGCAAACATTTTTTTCACGGCTGAAATAATTAAGAGTTCCAGCATAATTAATAATTTTAAAATGTAAGAATATAATTTCCACAAATTTCTTTATTTAGTAAATTCAGGTTGTTTTTTTTTATATTTCCGAGTGATAAAAATATAAATTCACAAATCAATAAGAGTAAGTGTATTTTACCTCCCACAAAAACGTTTTGTCGATTTCTGGTGCGAGGTTTTCGATTTTCACCCTTATCCCTTCGTACGGTCCAATCCACGTGCCAGCAGGAAGGTGCCTCTTGGCACATATCCCATAATATTCATCCGAGGCACTTGAAGTGCACAGCTCCACCTCGTCTGGTATCGACTCCAGTGCGTGGCTCAACTTTTGTTGCAATGACTTGGTGGCGTTGGGGTGACTGGAATCTTTATTGTTCTCTTCAAATTGGTCACATGAAAAATATCAGGAATTGCAGAACTCGCGAGTATTCAACAAATGTGATTTAAAATTCCTAAGAAATCTTGGACTATCAAAGATATCTGCGTGTAATTTACAGCAGAATGGTTTTACTATATGTTATGACATTTTTATTATCATAGATTACAATTATAGTTTTTATCTTAATATTTGTGTATTTTTCACTAACTTATCTCTGAACTGCAAATTCACATAAACAGCAAGGCTGCACCGATAAATTTTTAAATATATTAACTTAAAAGTTTCTAATTTAACCACAGTGGGTTGTAAAACTGCATTAATTGAATGAATTTGTTATTATTGTTATAATTATTGTGATTATAATTAGTATGATAATGATTATCGCTAATAGATACCTCCAGAGGTTTTGTTGGTGTACCTGCCTTCCACATCGTTTTGCGAGCAGCCTTTTCTTTTATTGTTTTGCACCTCTGTAGGGCTGACGTTTCTCATTTTTCTTTTACCGTACAAGCACATTTGTACGACTTCCTCGCTGAACAGAAAGTTTTTCTTTTCAGTTTTCATGGTCGCTCTCTGTTTGGAAAGCTGTCCTTTTTGATGGTTTAGGTTTTTGTTCTTTCTCTTCCCATCCATTTTACGTAGTTAACTCTAATAACCAGGCAGAAGATTCCTGTTGTTAGTCACCTAAAGCAAGAAGCATAATAAATAAAAATAAAATGTAGACTATGTAAACTACACCACTAACGTGGCAAAATACATTAATCGGTAAAGCCGGTATAATTTTGGCACAATTTTGGCATACCAGCAGCGTAAAACACCATTTTCTATAAATGTAAGCACCATCAGCTAAGGCCTAACGACTCCAAGGTATTTCTGCATTGTATGACCGGCTTCCAGCAGTCAAGCGCACAAAGTTTAATTATGGATGTGATTATGAAATTGTGAGTAATAAATCCGAAGCAAAATTGGTGTGACTAAACCTGGTGTAGGGTCCCATTCGTTTCCAATAGAAATAAACATGCAAAGTTTCAAAACTCGAGTGCTGAATTCGCTAAGAACCTGCTTTTCTGGTCAGTTGCTCCCCCGGTAATGAACAGGAACGTGGTTGTCTTCACTTGCGCGCCGTTATACATCTGAAGTTTTCATTCGCGCTAAAGCTGTTAAAAGTTCAACACATTTCGAACAGTTTCTTTAGTTTTTTTAAACTTGCTCACAAGTGCTTTCGGCCCAGCTGTGCTCACACATCGCACAACTGCCATTAAGCTCAGTTCGCCAGGGACCGCGGAGCAACTTTGAGATTGGGG
>JAOBRH010473260.1:0-10241 GCA_027575125.1 Umimayanthus parasiticus | reverse complement strand
TTTTGTTTACTGCATCCTTGCTTGTTTGTTTAATTGCTTGTTTATGTGTTTTTCGGAACGTTCTTCTATAGTGGTTTGTTATGTTTGTGTGCAGAGTTCTCGCTGTCCCTTGAAAACCCAGGAAATTCCTTGAACGGCTTGGAAAAACAACTCCAAGCCTGGAAAGTTCTTAAAATCAGTTAAGAGCCTTGGATATCCTTTAATTGGTTCCCGTAGGCATTACCATATAGTTAACTGTTAAAACAATTAATTTGAACTTCCAAATGTGTTCGGAAACGAAAACACGGGCTTGATTTTTGTCAAAAATATTTTTTCTAACAAAACTTCAAGTTCTATTTGCCGCAAAAGGGCCTTGAATCTGCTAGAAAAGACCTGGAAAGAGCTTGAATTTCATGTTGTGTTACAGGTTGGAAACCTTGTACTGTATATGGCGACCAGCATTTTACACAAGCAGTTGCAGTGTTTTCTTGGTTCATTGCAGGTTTATTTGTTCAGGGCCGGACAAAATGGTGAAAGCGACAAGTTCTGGGCACGTGAAGGAGACTGCGCAGAAGCTAGTCGCGATGGACATGCCGCTGTACTTCCCGTGCCCCTGCAGGTCCTCCAAACCCCTGATGGCACAGCTCATGCGCGTGTTTGTCGTCACTCCAGACTCTCCACTCCTCGTGACCCTAAAGCCCCGGATACAACCCGCTACATCCCCCTGTCCTGTCTTCCTCCCAGGGGTCAGTTCGGGCATCACTCTACCCCCCGCTAGTTTCTGTGTACTGAGATTCCCGTTTGTCTACGTCACAGAGAATGGACCAATCCTGCCGCCGGCAGACTCGCAGCCTCTGCTGAGTTGTAGAGTGTTGAAGGGAATGTTTTCGGTCATGGGAAAGGCTGCGAGTTTTGATCACTCGGGCTCGGCTGAGGTGAAGACATAGCAAGACCCATATGTGTTGTAGATGTGAACGATAGTTTTTAGTTTGGTTCACACGTGTCAGTGACGTTAGCGAGGTTACCACAGCTGTTTAGCACAGTTGGTAAGATCGCTGACTGCCAACCAGGAGGTCCCGGTTTCAATCCCCTGCCTGGTCGAAGGTTGAACTTTGGGCGACCTTCTTTCACCACACCGTCCGTGGACAGAGAGATGTTAAGCTCTTGAAATGCAAGCTCAGAGTATTTAGGAGAAACCACATACTTCTCTACATAGTTGATGGAATTAACTGGTTGTGAAGCTCGACAAAATTAAAAAGAAGTGTACAGAACTGCTTTGTGTTATGTTGAACAAACCGTGACCCTGCACATTGTTTTGTTCAATGTGTTAGTCCAAATGTTTTTGCTGGTTAGTTGCTTATATGCATATCAATATACCTTTTGTGTTTTGTGCAGGGTCAAGGCTAACGAACAATAGAAAAGGAGAACAAAAACATAAAACAAAGGAACTGTCGAGTTTTGTAACTAGTTCGTTCTATTAACTATGTTCTCTACAAAAGAGTAAGGTCATCTCGGTATTGTGGTGAGGGCCACATGGAATTATACTTCGTGAACATTTTGTTACCCTCACTAAATGAAGTGTCTTTATCACTTTAATAAAGTATCTTGAAGCACAAGTAAAAAGAATTTAAAAGACAAAGGAAAAGACAAAGGAAAAGACAAAGAAAAGACAAAGGAAAAGACAAAGGAAAAGACAAAGGAAAAGACAAAGGAAAAGACAAAGGAAAAGACAAAGGAAAAGACAAAGGAGTTCCAAGTGTAACACAAGATGGAACAAGCTCACATCAGAGTTCCTTTGTCTTTTCCTTTGTTATTTAAACTTTTTGCGCTTGTGCTTGTGCTTGTGCTTGTGCTTGTGCTTGTGCTTGTGCTTGTACTTGTCTCACAAGTGTGAACCGGGATTTAGCCCTCAGCTTCCAAGAGGTTCATCGTTAAGTCAGACTTGGCCGTCACGAGTGTTTGCAAACCAAATACAATTCTCACTCTATCTGCTCCAATGGATTCTCTCATCAAAAGATGTCTTGCACCAGTAGAAAAATACCGTATTTCTTCCACTGAGTTCCCAGCCCGTAGTGAGGCCACTTCCTAAAAAATCTGCAGTCTTGGATATCTTAAATGTAAATAATTTCCCATTCTCTGTGGAGATACCGCCCACAGGAGGAGACTTCTCCCAATAAAAAATATTGAATATACTGGTGATGATTGTGAAATTCCTTAGCCTCGTTTGATTGCAGAATATGTTAATCTTTTTGGGTTCCAAACAGTACCTAATCTTGACAAACCTTCCTAGGTGTCAGCAAAGGAGAAAACATTAATTAAGCTTGCAGCTAAAACAACTCTGGCAAAGGCTTGACTCAAAAAGATTGTTAGACTCTCGACCGGTTGAAGTGTCCTCCAAGCATTGAAGCCTGTATTTTCTAACTGTAGCAACACCTGAGCGGTTACGATAGGCAAGCAGATAACCTTGTACAGTTATCCGTACCTTGCTAAAGCTCAACACTCGGAATTCATCGCTATCGTTAATGTGTGGAAACTGCGCAAAAAGTCTTGCGCAAAAATTATTGGAAGTGTATAAAGAAAAACCCTATCCGCTATGGCTTTTGTGGGGGCTAAAAGTTGTCCCGGGCGGTATGTTGCCTTCCATTGAAATTAAAATTAATTTGTTTCTTTTCAAAGTGGCAGTTGTAGAGCCATATTTTGTTATGACAAGTGTTTTCAAACACTAAAACAAAAAACCGCTAAGTTGTTCTTTCGTTTTTTAGTTTAACGAAGGACTCCAAAAGTGCAGTTTATAAACAAACAAAAACGAAGCGCGCAAGACAAGAAATTGAAGTTCCTGTTCATGTTGCATAGAGAACCCATTCGAATATATTTGATTGGAACAAAGTTCCAACTGAAAAGCTGAATGGGATCGTGCAAATCACAAATTTGTTTTATGAGTGTGTGCAGGTTTGAGTTGGGTCTTATTTGTTGATTGCTTTAAAAGAATAATCCAGAGGTAGTGATGGCAAATGCGGGGAATGTTTTCAGCGTTGCAGTCTACCTGATTGATGGATACAACCAATCAATCCAATCCCTCCGGTACCAACAGGATTGCTATTTCGAACAACCGGGGGATGACGGGGAGAGTGCAAATTAAAAATCACGAACTTTGACGACCGTAGTCGGGTTGACTTCGGTGTGCAGCTCGGAGAGAAACCGGACGATTAGCACGTGTTTGATATCAACGCCTAAAAGAAAGGCCAATATCCGGCTCTTTGTTTTTGCAGAACCAGACGGAACAATGGGCCAAAGTTTGCTATGCGGTATAGCGTAAAGAAGGTCTTGGACAAATCGCACTAAAACCACTTGTAATTGCTTATTGAGTGTTAAATTAACTTTTTGTTGTTGTTGTTCCCCTCACAAGCTCCCACCAAAATGCAGCGTACATTTCAGCCGTCAATAATGAGCTTTCTAAATCATTCTAAAATTCGTGAATGGTTATGTGCTAACAACCTATCGTTAAACACACATGAGACTAATTTTTCTCCATTTCACGCGTCGCAAAAGCATGACGCAGACTAACATTAGTTTAACTATATTATGCAATCGTATACCTTTTTCTCACATACAGCTGTATGGTATGGGGTAGCACATATTGTTCAAATATTAAACCGTTAGCGATTCTACAAAAGAGAACAATTCGTATTATCAATTTCGCTAAATTTGATGCACACAGTGCTCCTCTCTTCGCAAAACTAAAAATCGTCAAGTTGCACGACATAATCTTGCTCTACACTGCATGCTTTATGTATCAGTACTCCAACTGTATATCTTCCAAATTCTTTTGACAGCTTTTCCACTGCTACAGCACAAGACATAATTACAGTACTCGCTTGGCATCAAAATCCACATTTGCTTTTACAAGAATTAGAACGAATTATGGAAAATTTAATATCATATTTTGTTCCAAAAATCTGTAACGAGATTGAAGAGCAGTTTTTTAAAAAAACTTTTGAGTTTTCGTTGCTTTAAACGGGAACTCAAAGAAGGTTTTCTTGATAAATACATTACCAATAATAATTGAGGTCGCCTTAAATTTTTATTTGCCATTCTCTTTTTTTTTCTTTACGTGGCTTTTTCCCCGTGTTTTTCTATTTATAATTTTCGGGATTTTTTTCCCTTTTCTAAAAATTTGATCCACTTTCCTGATACATAGAATTTTTTACTTAAAATAGAACGGGCACCTGACTAGATTAGCTTCTCTATAGTTATTTCAGGTGTCCAACCACTGTAATTCTGTCTCACTCATGTAAATTAATTGATTTGTGTTTTGAAGATTGTGGAAATAAATGAATTTGTTGCTACAAAATCATAGCGATAGGGTTTTTGTTTTCATACTTCCAATTATTCTTGCGGAACACTTTTTACGCAGCTTCCTCACATTCAAAGTAGCGATAAATTCCGGAGTGTTGAGCTTTAGCTTTTGGAAGTGAGCACAAGCTACTTAGAAGATAGCATAGCTACGTAATCGATCTAAGTAGCCAGTTGGTTGGCCTCCTTCCGTCTCGTAAGACGATGGGTAGCACATTATGTCTTTTGACATTTTCGGGAGTGGCTCTGTAGGCCAATTCTGGAGTGGCAGTCTTCCCCGCAACCGCTGCAACGATGGTTTGCTGGCGACGAGAATGATGTTTCCCGTTCCCGTCTCCTTCTCTTGTCCTCCTGCTCCGCACGTCTTCTGTCTTCCGCTCTCATCACGCCTTCTCGAACTGTTGTTCTCCATTTGGCGCGATCATCTGCATAGCTCTCCCACTTGTTAACATCGATGCCGCATTTAAGTAGCCAGTTAATGCGGTAATAATTACGCTGCTGGGAGCCCTAAAGGCGCAAAATATATATATATATAGCAACAGTAGTACACACAGTCAGACAGACAGAAAGAATGACACACGGACCAAAAAGCTAACAAAAACGGCAGCCATACAATACTGCACCAGGGGTGCTGCAAGTCGGCATACGAACGAACTCCGTCGATCCCTGTTAATATATATTTGCTGGAAGAAAAAACTCCCAAGAAAAAATGCAATAACGTAGAAAAACAATGCGGTAGATTTTGATAAAAGCAATAGCATGTTTGCTGAATTCTCGGATCCTTTCAAAGGAACGGTTTCTCCCACGCTCGTTTGCTTTGTTGTTCTTCGTGCGTTCTCTTTATTGCTATTTTAAAAAGTTCAAAACAGTCGTTGCAATTGTTGCGAAAAGTAGAACCTGATTATGTTTTCTGCTACAACTTTTGCTGCAAGTTGCGCAACAATTTTGATCATTGCAAGGGTGTTACATGCTGCAATGATTCACTCGGCGTGACGAGACTTGATGCATGAAAAAATGCAGCGCGGGTAACACCGTTGAAACTTTTTACACAACTTGCGACAGTTCTCAACAAAAACTGCTTACGTTATGATCACCACAAGAGCGCAATCAAAAAGCAAGATGACTGTTGTTGGCAAACAAAAAATTTCAGAAGTTGTTTTGATACATATCGATCTTCAAAAGCTTGACCAACCTAAAAAAACACGAAAATGCTTGTCGCTCGATTTTTTAATTTAGGCATTTCTGTTTTGATGCACCACATATCTTGTAATTGTAATTAATCTATTGTCTAATTACAAAAGCTAGTGACGTTATAGAATCATCTCATTAAATAAAAACAAAAATTTTGACACACAACTTGTTATCCCAATCACGCTCAATGTGAACTCCCTTGGAATTTAGCATGCATCACCTGATAATTTCACTGGGAAAATGCTTAGAAGAATCCTTTATGGTTCAGTACGCAAACTTACTCCCAAGAAGCAAGGTTTGATTTCTTTGGACAGAGGATTGCTTGACTTCAGTTAGGTATGCACTATATTTTTATAATTTTAGTAACTAAGAATGCTCTATGATTAGATGGAGCAGACAGTTTTGCAGTGAAACAAAAATTGTACCTAGTATTATTTTGTCTCAAGAAGGAATCCGCCATTATCGTATCACTGTATGTAGTAGTTGTGATATTTTTGTTATATTAAAGATTTTTTACACTGTATCCAATGATATAAAGAACACAAACAATTCAGTAATTACAGGTAGAAATAGCTGAATCAGTTTCCTGTTTGTCGATAATGTGGATTACACTTATAGAGTAACAAACGGCCGCTTGATTTCGAAGTATTCCATTGAACACAGTCACGTGTGTTTGCCTTCTATCTATTTATGATGACCAATGTAAAACTTGCTTTCTCGATGGCTAAGTTTTCAAGTTGAACGCAAGCACTGTTCCATCGTCATTTCGGCTCAGCCACTCCAAGTGCGACTTGTATAAATGTCTCTAATGAGTTTTTCTATCTTCTCTGTGGAAATTGTATCAGTCATTCACATATTCTGTATACTTTAAAAACAAATATTCTTTTAGCTTCGAAGTGAGCTCATTCTTCGTTGCAAAAATCCTACAAAATCAAATGAGATTATTTCCGTTATCTCTTCAGAAGACTTTGAAATTGAGGATTTCAGAAACCTTTGGCGAACAACTATCGAATACCCCGCACTTCATTTTATTCTAACGGGTCCGGCAACGCGTCAACTTGACAAATTCGCATGGTTACAACCCAAACTTGGAGTTTGGGTTTTCTTTTCAGTGGTTTGAATTTGGATTTCGGTTTTGTAAGGTTGGGGTTAGGTTTAGGATTTCGTTAGGGTTAGGGTTAAGATTAGGGTTAGGGCTAGGGTAAAGGTAGCCACTTCCTCAGGAAAAAATTGAAAAAGTAACACAAATTAAAAATTTGACGCGTAGCGAGTGTTGACGTGTAGCCACTCTATTAATATTATGAACGAAACAATTGAAAAAAGTAACCCAATTTAAAAGATTTGACGCGTTGACGCGTAGCCGCTCTCTCTTAGGAAAATTTGACGCGTAGCAGGAGTAAAATACAGTTGTTGTTTTTCTGTTGCCGGGTATTCAATAGTTACGCCGAAACAATTAGACTTCACTTAAGTATCAATCGAGTAACATCTAACAGTTTATACTGCTACATGATTAAAAGAAAACTTTAATATTTTGTTTTGAAAAATTCTAGTTTCCTATTATTTGCCCCTAACTTGACCAAGTCCCTTTTCGTAATGCGCCTTTTAATTATGATACTTCTTGAACAGAGAATTTTCCCCACGTGACATGGTGGCACATGCGCAGTTCCCTCTTCTTCTGCTCCTCACCAAGTGCTTGTTACAAGGTAAGATATTTACATTTTTTCTCTTTTCCGGAGAAGTTCATAGCTGATAGTCCTTTGCCCCGGATGTTCACAAGACTGGATTGCGCCATCCAGTAGACAACTGATCACAATTTCCGTTGCTATCTTGGTTGTGAGGAGGGGGGGGGGAGGGGGAGCAACATGTAACTACGAGTAATATAAGAGATATATAATGATGTTGTAGCTTATCCTAGAAAACGTTGGGGGAAGGGGTGGAAGCTCGTTTTGCCTGCCTCCTCTTTTTTTAGCCTTTGTGCAGAGATTTTATATACTTCTCCAAAAGCTTTCTGGCAGCTGATTCGTATGATCGGCTTGTCTGAACACCTGAACTTTGTAACCTGAATTATTGATAGCAGCAGGAAAGTGCTTGGGTTTCTTTCTTACAAATAACAATTTACTTTCTACTTTTTAAATAATAAAACATGTTTATTACTACTGAATCATAAACTTACTAGGTTTGAAAATTGAAGGAAACTTATGCTGTATTATCTACGGTCCATTTGATCTTGCGCGGAGAGGGGTATGATTTTTGTGCAGGATTCTTTTTCAGCTTTCTCATATACGTTCTCTTTATAACTTTTTGTCGTGTAAATTATACTGTTTCTGACTCGTTTCATCGTGCCATATTTTATAAATTATCTTCTATTCCTCCTATCCCCGTCCCCCCACAAGATAAAATGGTCGGTCCCTAGCTTATGTGCTAATGAGTTAGAATGTTTTTAGTTTTGTTTACTTTCTGCAGTTACGTGCGGTTTTGAGGTGAAGTACGGTCAGGTGGTATTTCGAACGAAAGACGAGTTTGCTTGTAAGAGTCATTCCTTTGGAGCGCCGCCCAACTTTAGTTCCAATGACGTTCACATCCAACTGACCGTGAACAACAAGGATAACCTGGGGCCAACGTATCAAGCCGCAGTGGCTTGGGTCGAGACTGTCAGCAGTAATACATTCACAGCATGCGTGCGCACGTCAGGACCGTGTTGTAAGAGTAGTAGCCTGGGTTACCGAGAGATTGTGATTCCATATTTGGCATATGTTGGAACCCCAAGTTATGGCGCGCGCGGGACAGCTGGGATTCCACTGTGGACTGCGGGAACCGAGTGCCACTTAGTGCCTCTCAGTGGTAGGGTGAGTAAACCACAATAACCACAAGAGGTTTTAAATAGTGAAGACCTTTAGATTTGTCTACAACTTCTTAGATTTTGGATATGTAATGTTGACTACGAGATCTTCTACAGTTCTTGTAGTAAGCAGAAGGACAGCCACGAGATTTGACCGTGCAACGAGTTTGCAAACTCTTGAAAGGAACTGATTTGCTAGTACAAAGTGTTGTACTCTTAGACGAAGTTGTACTCGCTGTCAAATATAAAGGTCTCAATGAATACATTGGCACTGGACAGCCAAAATACGCTCGTGGACGATAATAGGTAATTTTTCATAAAATGTTTACAGAACTAATAAAATCATTATCTTTCCTATATCTTCTCTTCACTCCCACAATTTCCCACACCACCCACCATCCTAATAATTCCCCACCTAATAACAGCTCCATCCCAACCCCCAATCACTTGTATCACAGGACATCCATTTGTCAGTTCACTTGACACCCAGTTATTCCTTTCAAAAACCCTCATCCCACTCTTGTGCCTAAGTTAAAAGAAGATTTTCAAATAAGAACAACGTCGACCGATACTGTGTCTCAACCCAAACTGAAACGTTTGTTAATATTACAGTCATTTAGCGGTGTCCCGCACGTTTTTGCGACCGCTGTCCACGTGACAACGCAGAACAAGTATGACGCGGCCAGTGTCTGGGTGGAAGATGTAACCCACGTGTCTTTCAAACTTTGTCTGAGGGAACTCAAGAACTACGATGGCGAGCATGAGCACATTAAAGTAGTAAGTACATTTTGTTTCAGTTTATATTCAAAATACTTTGTCCAGAGATAACAGATTGTACAACCACTTGCGACAAACATGATAACGGCTTTTCACAACATGAGGCTTTCATAACGATATAGTTAAACTGTTAAAAAAGCGTCTACATAAACTGTCAAACCTGATCGATTTGACCAGTTACAATTGTAAAATACCCACTGAAGATAAGAACGCAAGAAAAAACTTTGTGGTTTACAAATTCTTGACTATTTTGTTCTAAATTTAAGTTCTAAACCTCCAAAGAAATAGCTCAAGATAATGAGCAAAAACCAGGACAATTGGTCCAACCTCGACCCAGAATCAAGCAGAGGAATTATGTTTGATTTTTCAAAAGAGAGGGACAGACAGACAGACAGACCGGCAGGCAGACAGACAGAGACAGACAGACAGACAGACAGACAAAGACAAAGACAGAAACAGAGACAGAGACAGAGACAGAGACAAAGACAAAGACAGAGACAAAGACAAAGACAGAGACAGAGACGGAGAGAGTACTTGTTATAAAGGAGGCTTGTTACAATATACTGTAAGGGGTGCGTTTACTAAAAGGATGCTACTCGATACGGAATGAAGTGCCATTCTTATATAAATATGTGCTACATTTCAGAACTGGCTGGCCCTTGAAGGTATTCCCCGTGAATGGAAGGCGTTTATGCCCGTGTTTAGCTCAATCCCAATGACAAACACTGAGCCGCTGACCAAGCTCACGCGATACAGCTTTTGTAAAGTAAGTCAGTAATGCGTTTTCTACCTCTTCGGAAGCCAAAACTCAAGAAATATTTTAGAATACCTTCATGACCCTTCATCATTCCACGTATTAATTTTTTCAATGTATTCCCATACAACAAGTGTAGATCCTCAAAACAAGGATAGGATGTACCCCAAGGTACTTTCTAGGCTATATCTGGTGAGCGGAGCAAAGTGCTCCTCAACAGAGAAAATATTTGACATAGAACTGTGAAGAAATCAGAAAGAGTAGTAAGGACAATTTAGGTATTTAAATTTGTATGCATCAACGCATGAGATAACTGAAAAATTACCGGGATTTTTTCAATAATATTTA
>JAOBRH010473149.1:0-10242 GCA_027575125.1 Umimayanthus parasiticus | reverse complement strand
GAAATAATCTGACCTGTATATTTAGAAGGGCATTTGCAGTCGAATCCTTTGCTTGAATTCGGAGATATCACACACTGCCCGTGTTGACAAGGGTTGAATGAGCACACGTCCTTGCACAGGGAGCCCACGTAGCCAGGAGGGCACAGGCACTTGTAGGAGTCCCATCCGTCAACACACGTCGCGTAGGAGGGGCAGGGTGAGCTGTGGCAGTGTTTGCGCATCAAGCACTTGTCGATAACATTCTCTTTGACTGACTGTGTAGTGTCGATCTGTGTACCACTGATGCTAACACCTGGAGTTAACATTTTTAACCTTTAAATCACCTTAATTGCTATGGGAATCATAAGAAGAAGATGATGAAGAAGAAGAAGAAGAGGAAGAAGAAGAAGAAGAAGAAGAGGAAGAGGAAGGAGAAGAAGAAGAAGAAGAAGAACAACAACAACAACAATTTTCTTTATAAACTTCTTATTACTAGACTGAATGAATCGTAAATTACATTTAATACTGACAATGTGAGGAGAAGACCAATATTAACAAATTCTGGGAGTGAAAGGGTTTACGGTAACATAACCATACCTTGCATGCATCCTTCGAACCCCTTGTCGATGTATCTTTTGGAAGCATTGAACATTTCTTTGCCCCCAATATGCAAGAGTATAGTGTGGTCCCCACTCGGCGTATCTCCACCATGGGTCTGTCTAGCTTGGTGGATGTAGTTCACGGTCAGCTGAACATAGCTCGTGTACCACGTGATGTTCACGTGCTGCCACTGACCCGTGTTAAATCTGTATTCATCAAGCTTAATTTGCAGCGTGTTCTTGCCCTTGACAGCACGGTAAAACAGATACCCAGAAGAAATCTGCGGCGAATGAAAAGAGTTTTCATATTAAAAAATAATTTCAATGGATGTTGGAACTTTGTCAGACATAAAATATTATTAAGTACGCTTATTAGAGAAGTCAGAGCCACAGTTTTCCAAGATGCATAGCGCATACGTTATACAGAGTTCCCGTCAATATTTCGATGCCTACAACCGATACTGAAAGAAGGAAAAGCATAGCGAGCATGGCGTCTAATACAACGGTCCAACATTTTGGCAGTGTCCCATTACTGCAACTACAAAATTTTGCAACATTTGTTTACACCATTTTACATTAAGCTTAAAAAATAATTAAATAGATAAACAAAAAATAAACAAAAAAAGAACTTAGCCTTAATTTAGGTGACTGGGAACCCTAGGTGACTATAAAAAGCTAATCTAGTCGGATAACCATTAAGTTCAATTAAGTGGTAATTAAATTTTGAAAAGGGCCGGATCGAAGAAAAATAACATCCATTTACTAACTGTACAAATACAAGCACTCAAATACCTCTAACACTGCACTAAATTTTGAGAATTTCACTTCCACAAGGAGTCCACTGGGTGCTTTTGTTCTGAACTTCAGTGAGTGAGACCAGGGAAGTTGTATTGTCGGCGTACGATACGCCTTCTTGATAAAGCTGTTACCGCTGAACTTTGAGGTAAACTTCATAGCTGCAAAATAAGTTCGAATCAGAAGTAAGCCATGGCGTACATTATATTCACTTGATTTCAAATCAATTCCAGTACAACTGACTTGGGGTTCGGTTCCTTTTCCCACATTAGAAGTAACTTGTCTTGGAATGCAATCCCTGAGAATATCTGTCTTTCAAGGAAAAACATATTTAAGTTTAAAAAGATCAAGGCAACGTTATCTCAAACTAGGGAGAAAAGAAAAGAAATACTTTGATGTGCTTATTCTAAATTCATAAATTTCAAGTTTAAATTGAATAATAAGTCTTTCAGTTGAGGAAATACTGTATATATTGTTTTGATTATAATTTTCAATTATCAAGGTTTAACTCATGCGCATTCCAACGTGGCGCCTCGCTGAAGAGGTCTGTCAAAGACGAAACTAGTTTGATAGACGCCAAAAACTCGTAGTTCTGTGTGTGTAGGAAGCTGAAACGTTGCAGTGCAACAATAAGAGAGACCTTTCTGCCTTAAGGTTTAACTCGATACTGTGTTTTTCAATAGAATAAATACATTATTCATTTCGTTTATTTCCTTTACTGACCGCGGCCTAGATTAGTTTTGGCTATTTGCAGGTCGGTGGAGTATGATGCTGTACATGATATCACGATCTGAAACAAATGGAATTGAATTGTACAACTTAATTAAGCTTGTCGTTCTCAGAACATTGCTGCCCTAAAAGAGTAAGGTGCCAGTAAGACATTACCTGTGTCACATTTCTTGCCTCCATAACCTTCCGGACACTCGCAGAAAAATGTCTTCCACGAGTTCTGACATTTACCGCGGGTACACGGACTGTTCTTACAGAAATCCTCCTTTGCGGGACATTTCGGAGAGCTGCCATTGTCCATGACTGGGTTCCCGAGGTCAAGGAACTTGTGATCAATGTAAACATTCCTTATGCAGCCACTGAAACTGTTCTCGCTGATAGGGAACTTTACCGACAGGGGAGGAGAGCCACCGAACATTAAGGGCCCTGTCAGGTCGAGTGATCTGAACACCGTCTTACTGGTGAGGCTAAAAAATAAATAGATGAAATAACACGGCAATATGACGATATAAAGAAATACATTTTCGAGCTGTAAAACATATTTTCGAACAACGGTAGTGAGTAAGCAAAATTATTATATGGCTGACTGATTTCGCGTGCTGTGATTGGTCAATTTTAGGTCCGTAAGTAGCTGTACGGACCTCTTACTCTCGACCACCTTTTCAAAACCGGAATAATCAACAAAGCCATATAATAAATATCTTATTAGCCTCGTTTGCTCGGTCCGTATGGCAAGTTATGGAACCTTGTTTTTTCCTTCCTTGTTTTCATGGCCCGCGTGCTTCACGCTTGGGCCATAAAAGGAAGGAAAAATCTCGATCCATAACTTTCCGTACGGACCTCGCACTCGGCTAAAAAGAGGTATATATAACATGAGAAATCAAATTCAAACCTATATTTTATATATATACATACAAAGATAAACATACGAATTTAGGAAAAACTTCCGAAATTAACGGAAAATCTCCGGCAAATATGAAATATTTTTTGTATAATATTTTATTCTATATACACATATAAAAACGGTGCTATATATGCCGGTGTTGTGGCCAGAAATCTCAGTCCTTCCTACATGCTCCGAGATCACGCATGCACCGTATAGCGGCAGCCAGAGGCGCCTTGTACATGCTTTTGGTTCGACCTTGTGAGCAGCAGGGAGCTGACAAGCCCTACGGGGCGCACCTTTATACATCACTCGGCATCATCATCAAAAACAAAACACATGAATTTCGGAAATCTTCTGAAAAAAGGGGGCAAAAAGATTTTAGGAAGATTTGACCAAAACCACAGGAAAATCGCCAAGTTTCGGAACTGGGTCGTGATACTTTGGTCAAATCTACTGAAGAGTTCCCTTCGTTGGGAGAAAAAGTGAAACCGAGGGTCCCATTATTTTGCCTAATTCCCCGGCCTGGGACATGAATAAATATCAAATCTCCGGTCAGCTCCGGCCTCTTCCCTCGTGATTCACCTTGATCTTGTATTTATTTGCTTAATAATTTTATTTAGAAACTTCCGTCCGGGTCACAACAAAAAGAAAACCCAAACAAGCAACAACAGAACAAAGTTACCAAAACAATGTCAAACTGGATGAGGGCCAGCTCTAGATAAAAGCTAAAACAACAACATAATTATACAACTCAAACTGGAAAAGAAAAATTAGAAATTACAATTATTGTACATTAAGACGGTCATAGAATGAATTTGCAACAGAAATGACTGTCAATAGATCTACAGTGAGGGCGAACAGTTTTCTAATTTCTGAGTCTATCGGTGTCAAAGTCAGAGTTAAGTTGGTTTTATGGGTTTTTTCTTTTACGGAAATAGTACTTGCACAGATTGGTTTTAAAAAGTAGAAGATTGCCTGAGTAAGATTGGTAGGTTGTTCCGAAGGAGTGCAAAAGGCACAGATAGGTTCACAAGATGTGCAATGTTCCCACTTACTTCTTTCTTCTCAGTTTCTTCCGAGGTATTTCACGAGCCTTTGGCACCCTAGCAGCCGCTGCACAGCCAAATGAGCCCGCGTGACTCCCCGCTTGAACCACCACGGCCATGTCGCAGTCATCAACTACCACGGAACCGGTCTGGATACAAACATAACGCAATTACGACAACAGCAACAACAACAACAACAACAACAACAACAATGTCTATTTAGTACTATTTGTGATCTATATCATATTAGTTTATAAAAAGAGAAAACATTTTAAAAGAAGTTTTAGTACTCAGCAAACTATAATACTAGTAACAAAACAAACTAGACTACACAGTTAGCTGAATATTTTCACTTTAAATTTATAGTAATCTCAAAGAAGGAAGCTAAAAAAAACAAATAAATATATAAAAAGTAACATGAAAATTCTTCCGTTTTGCTTGGCGCTAAAGCCAGATATAATTTACCGCCCTCGTGGAAGTTTTTGACACATAAAGTTAATGTTTTGACTAGCTGAATAACTCGTGTTTAGGACCTTCCCGAAATCCAAAGACAATGTAGTCATCCATAATATTCCAAATTTTTGGAAGAGATATGTTGGTTACTAATAATAATTTCAAGACAACCTAACATACAGGAATACATAATAGCTGTCGCATTTTCCGTGCTTTGCTCGTGCATTTGTTTGTAATTACAGTTATCAAATACTTGTCATATCGCTATTAGATCTAATAGCAGTAATCAAACATTCTTACTCGTAAAATTATGTTTTTCTGTTCTTTCTAAGAAATAAACACCCCACAGTTCTGAGTACTTCATACATGTGACAAGCACGGAGAAGTCATACTTGTCATACTTATTCTTTAAAACTTGTCAAATCTCTATTCATACTGAAAAACAGTACCCGGTACCAACAATTATTCACAAATCGCCTCAGGTTAGGAACATATTTAACCAACACGTTTTAATTTCAACTAGTCCACAGAGACCCGCAAAGCTATAATAAGCGTTCCATCAGTTTCAAATGAAACCTTGTAGACATTTTTTTGCTTTACTTGAACCAATTACTTGTTTTCCTATTCTAAACGCAAATATGAAGTTGACATTTCAAAAGTCACTAATTTTGTGGCTTTCTGTTCAAAATCGTATTTCAGCTCGACAAGCTGAAGCACAACTTTTGAACACTGTGATGAACTCTTGACTTTTTGTTTGGGTTACCGGTTAGTGTTTCATTGCATTGTACAGAGCTGTAATATAGGCCCAGAGTTTGCTAAATTCTGGTACTCAAGTGGTATAAAAAGAAAAGAAAAAGTATAAATACTTTTGGAAAAAGCACCTTAAAGCTAGAAAAAGCACCTATTTGCAGTTTGCGATTATATTGTATATATGTCAAGACATCGTTTATTTGACAACTGAGGGCGACAACTCAAACAAATTTGTATATCTTTTCATTTAAATTTACAATGCAGCAGCGAAGCTAGATAAAGTAATGGCTAATGCGAAAACAAACCTGATTTTGGAAGGTCACGACAACGGAGTGCCATCGTCCATCGCTAACTCCACCTTCAACATTAGTTGTCATGACAACTGGCGCATCACCAACTGAGAAAGTGAAACGAATTTGTCCCTCTGATATCTGTACGGCAATGAAATCATGCAGCTCGTTGTATCGACCGTTATACATAAGAAGACCATTGAATGAAGTGGTTGCAAACTCCAGTTTCACATGAAGTATCCATCTTTGTTTTAGAGCTAAAAGGCAAATCAGAGAAGTTAGGTTAGAATCGTCGACTAGCATATGAAATGAAGTACTGTATACCAAACTACAGCTTCCTTCGCGGGATGAGTGAGCTACTCATACATGCTACACATTAAAGCCCTCGCTACGCAACGCTTAAAAAACGGTTTCTGCACCATTAAACTTTACAATAGTGTGTTACAAGTGCAATTTACAATTTTTGTCGTAGTCAAAAAAGAAAAAAAATGATTGTGGAAGTGCAGAAAGGAAAGGCGAAAGGTGCATATGCAGAACTAAATACTAAAGTAAGTAACTAAATAAATAAGTAAATGACAAAAAAATAAAGTAAGTTTTTCCACTGCCTGAGAGCCACTAGATGCTTTGGTATTGCCGGTCCCAACGCAATCAATCAAATCGAACCAGCTTCTTCTTTACTGTTCTGTTTTGCTCTGCTCCAAATTGCTATATAACGTTTGATACTAACTACGTGTTAACAGAGGTCCGTATGGGAAAATCAAACTGTGGCTTTGCTGTAATGGCCAGACGATAGCCGGGGTCTATACGTCAAGGCCGAATTTCATTTTTTTCCCGTAAAGACTGAATGTTCAAGGTTAACTTTTTCCAAAACGACCAAATAACACCGCGCAAGTGTTACTTCTCACATCCGGTTCTACACGCGCGTAGATTATTAACAGTTCGCAATGCCCGCTCAAGAACCAATCAGAACGCGCGAAGTATCTTTGCCATAAAATGACTGTATTTAAACTCGTAATGCCCGCTCAAGAACCAATCAGAACGCGCGAAGTATCTTTGCCATAAAATGACTGTAAATAAACTTTTCCATAGATATAGTTGCATTATTACATCAATTGAGGATTCAGCAAAGATCTCCAGGGTTTTGGAAAAAAGCATTACACATTATTCATTAAAATCAGATTCATATTCATACTCACTAACCTGG
This sequence comes from Umimayanthus parasiticus, assembly GCA_027575125.1. Classification (NCBI taxonomy): domain Eukaryota; kingdom Metazoa; phylum Cnidaria; class Anthozoa; order Zoantharia; family Parazoanthidae; genus Umimayanthus; species Umimayanthus parasiticus. Next base: position 3,511 of record JAOBRH010473149.1, on the reverse strand, counting down.
AAAAGCTATGTAAGACCCATTCTTGAAGCTCCTGGTGGTTAGCTCGCAGTATTTGGTATCGGCCTGCAGTGGATCTTGACAGCGGCACGCAAACGAGGTTGACCCTCCCACATTGATACACGAGCCGTCATTCCTACACGGGTTGGACTCGAGCTGTTCCTTAATGGGCGTCTCCCCCGGTGCGGGACACTTGCTCCTTTTTAAGTCAATCTCGCAGTTCGCTCCAGTTCTCCCAGCAGTACAAATACAAGCATAGCTTCTCCCCGTCCCAATACACCTGCCGCTGTGCGCACAAGGGCTCGAGTAACACAGATTCAGCGGTGTATCGCAGTCCTTACCACGAAACCCAAGCGGGCAGGTCTCATTGGTGCCTATTCTCACAGGTACTGTTTGGAATACCATTCGTGGTGAGCTAAAGACCTGCGGATTGTCACCAAAGGAGAAATGAGTAGTACAGTCCCATTTTCTCCTAGCATCATTGTAAATTTCTTTTACACAGTGGTCATCTTTGAATGGAAGTAATTTAATGCCAGTTTTCTTGATGATTTGATCCCTGAAGAAATATATCCGATCCTTGATATATTGTGGGTCATAGTAGCCATAATGGACTTGTTTGTTATCTTTGAGACGCACAGTCAACCAGAGCTTTAGTCGGCTGATGTCGTCTTCGTCCCAGTGCGCCGCTTCAATGATCTCCGTCTTGATATCATAGAACACAATTTGATCCATATCACAAGGGATCACACTTGCCAGGGACTCCGTTAGCCTTCCAAGCCCATTGTTCAAAAAATCTCCCACTTCAGCGTCATCAATGTATAACGTCAGACTGCTGTTCAACATCTCTTTCGTGACCGACGTCACCATGATGAAACCCGTTGCGCTGTCACTAAATTTCCCATCACGCACTGTCACGCCAATCTTTAACGGTTTTATTGCATTTATCAAGGTCGACTTTACAGTGAGTTCGCCTGTATTCTTGTCCAGCGTTACGAAATTCTTATCGTTGCCAGTGATATCATATTGGAGTTTATCATCCACATCTGGGTCGTAAGCTGGGATTTTGTATCGGGCATCTGGTAGAAGATTCCCCTCTTTAACGTTAATCCTCATGTAGAAATTCTGGATCACTGGTTCGTTGTCATTGACATCAATAAGTGAAACATTCACAGTCGTTTCATCGAAGTATGGGTCCGAAACTGCTCTGACCTTCAAAAGATAAAAGGGTTTCTTTTCTATATCAAGAGGTACCAGTGTCTCGATATCACCAGAACTCGGGCCAATACCAAAAGTCAGGGGACTGTTTCCGGATACAATACTATAAATCATCCCAGGGCCTTTAATTAAGTCTTTGGACTCAGCTATAGCTTTGAAAATTTTTGTTCCCTGTCTCGTGTCCTCTGGAATGCGTACAACGAAGACTCGTTTGGCAAATTTGGGCGGATTGTCCTTGACATCTTCAAGCTTGACTGCAACTATCACAAAGGATTCTTTGGGCTTCTCTCCCCGGTCCCTCGCGACAACCGTCAGGTCATACGAGGGGATGGTCTCACGATCAAGGCGTTTCAGCGTCCTAATGGCACCAGAGTTACTATCAATAATCTCAAAAGTGCCATTCCCATCTCCTGAAAAACATAAAAAAGTGTATCTTTAAAGTGGTTTCGAGTCTATTTACGTGGAATACTATCTACTAAAACGACAGAGTTCTAAATCTAAATACAGTCTTCTTATATAAGAAAGTCTAATTTTTGGGCTGAGGATGAATGTTCTAAATATTTTGAAGATTTCAGCCTTAGATATTCTCAGAACGTTCTTAAACATAATTGTGAGTACTGGATGTGTATTTATTATTTTCCATTCGCATAAGCCAACCGGAAGCACAAAAACAATTATAAATTTACCGCTACCCCTGCCGGCATGAAAGGGATACAATAATATATTAAAAAGAAGTAAAAACAAAGTTGAGCATGCGCAACACTATACTTTTTATAAGCGATGTTGCATTAGCTAGCCGAGAAACAAAGTTGTTTCCATGATTTTGTGCAATATCCAAAATAAAAGTTTCTCGCTTTTCCCCAGTCTCGGGTATATTCCTAGCATGTTCTTAACTTCTGGGTCTTTTTCAGCCTCATGTTCTTATAAAAATGTTCTTCTAAAAAAGAGTGTAATGGCCCAAGAAATTTGCACAATTTACGGCGCCAAATTTTCTGTCTATTTATTGCAGGTGCTGCCACCGCCCTTCGCTCTTTTCTTTGAGAAAATGTGTTATCAAAAACCTCATCGTTTAAAGCTGGAAACTGTTCAACTCACTAAGGTGATACACGCTTTTTCATGAGAACAATTTATTAGAACAACGAGACTCAAATTTGCCCAAAAATTAAGAACAAGTTAAGAACAATTGAGGCTCGGCTTCAAATTCAAATGTGCCTTAAAGTTATTATTGAAAAACACAACACATCACATCATTACATGTAGCGTTTCCTTGCAGGTTTTTTCTGCAGTTAGAAACACTGGGTGAGCAGAGAAGAAAAGCAAAACTGTGCCGCACGTGTTTTAAAAACTAAACTAAAACTTTTATGACAGTGCAGAAGTGTATAATTGACATGATGGAAACAAGAACAATTTAAGAACAATTGAGACTCAAATTGTGCAAAAACTTGAGAACAACGAGACTCGGCCAAAGTTTACTGGTTCTTATAAAAAAAGGGTGTAAACTGAACCCTAATGGCGTCACGTATCTCTAACACTGGCAAACAATTTACATAAATCATCTCTTTACAACCACCTAAACGTCTGAAATTATACACAAATTCAAATATAGTATACTATTCATAGTTCAAAGCTTTCATCTACCTCGCAGATATTAATGAAACTAACTTAACAAAAGCAAGATCAAATGTAATATAGATCTATAAGTAACATATATCCTATATAACAAAGTAAAAAGTTACAGGATTTACAAAGCCATGAAAGGCAAGGTTTTGAAACTACATGCACTAAAACTCAAAAAATTCCAATTTTCTTATAGATTTCACCTGTATAATTTTGTCAAACAATGTTAATTTCACAATGGAAACTTGTTGTGTGAATATAAATTGGTTACTGAAAGAAAAGTTAGTTGCCAAGAAAATTTAGGAGGAGTTATGAATGTGTCCTCATCTGTCTGATACAAATCCATGCCCTACAGTGAATATTCATGAGCCAACAGATCTAGATTAAGAATAGGTTTATTGTATAGTTTAAGTTTGTATAGAAACTAAACATACTTGTAGTTTTATACACTAAATAAAATTGAAAAATAGAAAAATTGGTTCTGATTAATGATGCCTTCACTGTCCACATATGGAAACTTGAGCTCCAGTAACACTCAATATGACTGACAGTAGAGATAGGAGGGAGGGAAACAGAGAATAACTGACAGGCAGGCAGAGAAAGGGAGGGAGGGAGAGAGAGAGAGAGAGAGAGAGAGAGAGAGAGAGAGAGAGAGAGAGAGAGAGAGAGAGAGAGAGAGAGA
>JAOBRH010473038.1:0-10243 GCA_027575125.1 Umimayanthus parasiticus | reverse complement strand
GTTAAATTTGACAAACTGGATAGTGGAAAACTGAGTATCTGACACGCGAAAACACAAACTTAGCCTTCTACTGACTGGCTGAACAGCAAAATGTATTGCTTGAAATTACATGATTGCGTTTCAAGACCTCGATTTGCTTTATAATGAAATTCTAACACTGGTTCAATAACACGTGCATTTCACATCGCTACAGATATCAATGCCTTACCATGGAAGTGACCAAGAACGAAAAGATTTTAGAAGAACTACGAAAACAAAATAGTTCATTGGAGAATGAGCTTCATTTTCTGAGGCGTGATGTTGAGCAGACACATAGCAAACTCACTTCGTGCCAACGAGAGAGTGAGAAGTTTAAGAAGGAGATTTCTTCCACACGTGAAAAAGTAACAAATGAAGAAGAAACTAAAGCGAGATACCGTCGAGAGAGAGACCAGCTGCAACAGGAATTGACAACTATGAAGGAAACTAACGCCAAGTGGAAAGATATGTGTGAGAAAATCCAGCAGGACAAGGAGAGATTGCAGCAAGAAATGTTAGTAGCACAAAGATCTATTGCAAGATACGAATACAGCTACGAAAACACAAATCAAGAGAAACAGACTTCCCAGCAGGAAATTAACACACTGTGTAGCAAGATTAATCTGCTCGAGAGCCAGTTGAAGAGCTGTCAACAGGAAGAGAACAGTCTAAGGAATCAACTTCGAGAGTCGGCAAGACATAAAGATGACGGGTTTAAAATGCAGAGAGATTTGGAAGAAGCCAACCGCAAGGTGGAGCGTTTAACTGAAGAAATTGACATCAAAGAAAACCTTCTTCAACAAGTTAAAAGAGAAAATAAGAATCTGAAAAGAGAGCTGAAAGACTTAGCAAAGGAGTCTGATAATTTGGTGGAACGAGACCGACAAGTTCGAAGCCAAGAACTTGAATTCGCAGAAGCAGAGCTCTCGAGGGTTAACCACCTTGTGCGAACAATGGAGGCTGAGAGAGATTCGTGGAAAGAGAAAAATATAGATCTTCAAAAAGAGTTAATGACATCTCAAACGAAAAAGTCAGAGCTTGAGAAGGCATACGAGAGACTCCGCGACCGCGAAAGCAAACTTCAGCGCGAAGTTTCAGTTTATCGTGAAAACACAACACGGCTTGAGCACGAGATCTTGCTTTATGAACAGGACAAGGCTCGTGCAGAAACCGGTGCCCAATCAGCTGAGGGGCGCACAGGAGAGCTTTCACAGGAGATACTTGATGCGCAAAGGAAACTAGCCGAGCTGGAAAGGAGGTATCGTGCTGGTAAAAGCGAGGCTGAGACTGCCAAGGCTGCTGACCAAACAAAGATTTCAAAACTGGAGAATCAAATTCAGAACTTACAGAAGCAAAAACAATTTCTTCAGCAGCAGTTGGACGAAGTAAAAAGTTGTGCAAAAGCAAACCAAGACGAACTTCAGAAACTGAAGCACAAGCTTCAGGAGCAACAAGAACAAACCGAATCGCATTCTAAGGGTGCACAAACTAAAGACTATGTCATCGAGAAATTGAGATCAGAAAAGATTTCTACAGAACGTGAGCTGGAGGTTTTAAAGCTTGAGCTCCAAAGTAATCTTACCTCACTACAACACTTTAAGGAGGAAAAGGACGAGCTTGAGCAAGAACTTAGTACCAACAAGCGAAGATTTGTAGAGATGGAAAATCTTTACCGATCCCTGCAAGAAGAACATGAAGAACTAGTTAAGGAAGCAGCCTACTCGAAAAGCAAAGCTAATGAAGTCGAGGGCGACATTGCTCAACACCAAAGGGATCGTCAGAAAGAAATGCGCTCAAACGAACTTAAAGTCTCAAAACTTGAAACACAGATGCAAGCTATTTTGAAACAAAAAGAATGTCTCAGAGATCAACTGGAGGAAGTCAGAGAAGAATTACGTAAGAGCAAGGAAGACTACGTTAGCCTACAGAGAGAATTTATTGCCCATCAGAAGCGGTGCGATGTGTACCGTAAAGAGCTTCTGGCTAAAACCAGTGCGATAGAGAAAATTGAAGCAGAGAGGAGAGAGCTTGAGCTAAAACTTGAACAACTCAGAAGAGAACTAGCAGAACGACAAATGAAAGGCCAGCTACTTGGGCAAAAAAAAGATTACTTGGAGGAGGAAATACGTGCAGCCGAAGACAGAATCGCCGAACTGGATAATACATCGGATACGTTGAAACAAGAAAAGGAAAGAATTCAGCGAGAATTGTATGCGGTTACAACTAAACTTACAACGGTCGAAAGTGCATATGCGAAAGCTCAAGAGAAAATCCTCGACTTGGAGCAACAGCTCAACTCAGCGCGTAAAACGATTAGCGAGTTAGAAGAGGAGCTGTTTCTTCTTCGAAATAAAGTAAGTTTCATAGTTTTACTTTATAACTTTGGATTTGGAAAGCACTTGAAAATCCAGAAAGGTGTTCTGAAAAGCTGGTCAGGCATGATTTTCTTTGATAATGCTAATGATTTGTGTGGTATCAAGGTTGCAGTAAAAGCGATTCTGTGTCGTTTTCTCGTTAATTGGGTTATTTTGCATGGTGACACAGGGCTTTTACAAGCACGAAGCACGTATCTGCAAAATACTTGATGTTCTTTAGATTAATAGAATGTATGCAAACTTTGGCGAGGACCTCCGAAGGTTTCCGAAGTTTGCGTAGATTGCCCGAAGATTTTCCGAATTTTTTTGCAGCTTTTCCGAAAGTTTCCAGACATTTTCCAAAATTTGTGTATTTTGTGCATTTAAAAGAACAATACATGGCGGAATGAAGATATGGACTTTATTCTCAAGGGGTAAGAAATATTTTACGAACGTAACAACAATATCCCCTGTTTTTTTCCAGGTGGCACATTTTGACGCTACTTATGATCAAGGAACTCAGAGGATGGAAACCCTTGAAGAGCAGCTAGAAGAGGCACATCGCAGTTTGTCCGAAATTGAGCTGTCTTATGACGTCAGTGAGAGAGAGAAAGAAGACCTGAAAGAACAACTGACACATTCAGAACGAAAAATAGCGGAGTTGAAGCTTACGCTTCAAAAGAGCGAGGAAGAAAATGACGATCTTGGTAGGGAGCTCGAGTCTGCAAAAAATCGTGTTTCAAAACTTGAAGGCCAGTTGAACAGCGCAAATCGACAGAAGTCCCAAGCTCGTGATCAACTTGAAGAAGCAAAATCAAAACTTTCAAGGACTAAAGACGAAATTTCGACGCTTCAGAGTGAATTATCAGAAAGACAACGTAATGTGGAGGCCTTGAGAAAAGAGTGTCAGTATAAAGACAATACCGTTTCAGGTTTGCGTAATGAAATCTTATCACTTGAATCAAACTTTGAGCGAGTTAGTGAAGAACTTTCGCAGATGCAAGGACAAGGTGATCTTGTGCAATTAGAAAGGCGAGAAATGCAGGAGGAGCTTCTTGGAGAGCGCCAGCGCTTGAAGGATGTAGAAGCTGCATATAAATTATCACAGGATGAGAAGACTAGGCTAGAGGAAGAGCTGCATGCTTTCTACAAACGCATCTCTGAACTTCAAGGCAGTTATCAAACTTGTGAAAACGAAAAGCTTGATTTCCAGAGGCAAGTTTTGGTGCTGGAACAAAAAGTCTCCAAGTTAGAGATGGTGGTCGAAGAAACCTATACCGAAAGAAATACGTTGGAATACAAAGCCGGCGAAGTGGATAATGTTAACAAGAAGGTTGTAAACGAGTTAACAATTGTGAAAACACAACTTGAAGATTCTCAGAGATCCTGCCAAAGCTACAGAGATGACCTACGTCAACACGAAGGTGACCTAGAAGAATACAAAGCAAAGGCTACTACGTTAAATTCAGAAAACGAGTACCTCGAAGTAGAACTTAAGTCAGTCAAGAAGGCTTTGCGTGTTCTAGAAGACGAGAAGAAAAAGTTACATGAGAGTTTAACGGGAGCTAATGAAGAACTCTGTAGGATAAAACCACGTTATGAGGCAACTCAGAAGAAGAAAGATCAATTAGAAAAGGAACTGCAAATATGCAAGAAGACTCTGATGACAGCTGAAAGTTCTGCTGGTAAGAACCAAGAAAGAAGAGATTCTGCGGAACGAGAGATGCATTTGTGTAAAGACAAGATTTCTGAACTAGAGGTTGAACTCAGTACATGCCAGAAGAAGTTATCTGGACTTCAAGCAGATTATGAAGGTTTGCAGAACGAGCTGCAAGACGCAAGAGCCGAGTTACAAGATGCCGAAGAAAACAATACTAAGTATTTGATCGAGCTGGATAGGGCTGCTGCAGAGGAGGTTGCATTAAAGCATAGTATAGAAAATCTAGAGCGTAACAATGCGGAGCTACACGATGACTTCTCAAAACTTTTGGAAGAAAAACAATCACTAGAAAATGAGTTAGATGCTGCAAGAAACAAGATGAATAGCCATGACAACGATGTTAATTCCTTACAACAGCAAAAGTCTCAATTAAAACAGCAGCTAGGGGATCTCAGGGAAAATGTGATGGAATTAAAAGAAAATAATATGAAACTCACTGGACAACTAAAGGAACAGCAAAACTTGACAGTATCTTTAAGGCAAACCCTTTCAAGGAAAGACAAGAATTTTGATAACCAGTACTCGAGAATGAAAGAACTTGAAGAAGAAATTGAGTCACTCAAACACGAAATAATGAGCCTCGAGGTCTCTCGTGATGCAGTTGCTGCAGAAAAGGGAGAACTAGAAAAGAAAGTCGCGAATTTTGAAAGGACAATCAGCAGCACAGATGCCGAAGTTGCAGCTCTGACGGAATCAAACGACAAACTTGAAAGAGAAAATTCAGTAAAATTACGCAGGATATCTACTTTAGAAGGCGAACTACATAACGTACAAAGAGAACGAAACCGAATAAAAGCGGAAGTAGAAAGTCTAACACAGAAGGCAAAGAAGGACGAAGATGAAGTTGGACGTGTTAAACGTCAGTTGAACGAACAGCGGCAGCTGAACGAACTCCTTTCAAAAGACTGCATGGACAAAGACAAGTCGATAGAAGCTCTTCAACAACAGAAAATGAGAATGGAAGAAGAGTTGTCTAGTTTGGAAGATGAAATGGAGGACAGTAATTCACAACGTGTTGCTATCGAGAAGAAAGCAAATGAATTTGAGAGTGAATTACAACGTCTCAAAGACGAGCATGATAAACTTCAGACGTTGTTTGCAAGTATTACAAAAGAGAAGAGCACTTTAGAAAGGCAGATAAAATCTACGGAGGCCAAATACCGCGAAAATGAAGCTCTGTATAGGAAATCTAAACAAAACGAAGACAAATTTAAACAAGGTTTGAATGCGTCTAACGGTAAACTCTATGAATTGGAATCGGAAAATAAGTCTATCAAGGAAAAACATAACGAGGCTCAACGTGCATTAAATATGATACGCAAGAAACTCAGAGATCTGGAAAATGCTTATAGGCAAGCTAACAGTGAACGAAAACGTGCGAAGGAAGACCTTGCCTTGGTCAACAAGAAATTGGCTGACTTGGAGTTTAAATATGAACAAGAAAACAATGAAAAAGTTGACTCACAGAATGAGCTAAAAGAGTTACGAAAACTGCTGGATGATAACATAAGTAAAATGACAAACGTTGAGAGTCTCTTGTCCGAGCAAAAGCAGCTTCTTGAGTTAGCGAACAAAGATCTGGAAGATAAAGAAGATATTATCCGCCAATTGAGATCAAACAAAGTTTATCTAGAAGGACAGTTGGAAGGATTAAAGCAAAGTCTCTCTCTAAACAAAAGTGAAGCTGAGCGATTTCAGGTGGAGAACAGCAAACTACAAAGAGAAATCCTGACTTTGCACCGAAATAGTGCCGAAGCAGTCTCCAAGCTACAAAGAGCAGTTCTAGATAAGGAGCGGTTCAGTGAAGAAAATAAATCTTATCAGGTCAAATTATCATCGCTCCAACGAGAATTAGATGATCTGCTAGACGACCATAAGAGACTGAGCGACATGGTAGAAGAAAATAAAGAAAATGCACTGAGGATGAAAAATGAAAATAAAACTTTGAACAATGAGGTATCGTTACTTCGTGGTAAGATGGATTCATTAAAGAAAAGCATAGACTCAAAAGATGCATCCATTGGCCAACTGAAAGAGGCAAAGTTTTTAGTTGAAAAGGAGCGAGAAGAACTAAAACTTGACTTAAAGGAAAAAACAAAAGACCTTGACGCACTTCAAGAGAAAAGAAAAGAACTGGAGTCTGCTCTAAATGCAACAAGGAAACAGCTAGCAGACGTCGAAGACTCTCTCATAATGAGTAAAGATGTGGAGAGACAGTGTGGACGGGAGCTTGAAAATCTAACCCAAAAGCTAGCTAGCACAGAGAGAGCCTATCGAGACAGTGAGGAAAATGAGAAAGATTTACAGCAGAAAAACGCACTACTAAGCTTGGAACAATCAAAGCTGGAAGAAAACTACCGTGATTTACAAGGCCAAAACAAGCAACTAGAAGCTGAACTGCAATCCATTCGTTCAGAATGCGAATCTTTGCAAAGAAGCTGTGACGAGGATCAATCCGAACTAGAAGCTCTACGTTTTGAATCTTCATCCAGCAAAAACAAAATCATTGCCTTGGAATCCCAACTGCGGAAACTTGAGAACATAAAGGAAGAAAAAGAACAGAAACTGGAAGACATCCTGTCAAAGACAAACGTGAATGACGGTGAGTTTACAAAACTGCAGAGAAAAATCCAAGAACAAAAGCTGTCGTGTGAATTGCACACTAAAGATCTTGCTAACAAGGAAGCACTCGTTGAGGATTTGAGAAGTGAAGTCAGATCATTGGAGCAAGATGGATCTAGTCTTCGCGAAGAACTAGTGGCTATGCAGTCAACTATGGATTCAGCTCGACAGAGAAGCGATGCGGCGGAAAACGAGTTGTTTGAAGCTGCAAAGAAAAATGCGGACCTTGAGTTTCGTCTGAATTCTTCTCTGCGGGAGAATGAAGACATGCACAGAGAACTCTTAGAAAACCAGGGGAAAACTGCAAAGTTAGAAGACGCACTGCAGAAAGCCGTGAAAAAGTTATCCAATCTTAGAGGAGAAGTTAAAGAAGCAAAACTGAAAGCTTCTCGACACAAAGAAGAGCTTGCTTTCTTTGAATCACAGCTTACTGAAAAGAGTTCAGCAATCGAATCAGTAACAAACGAGTTTTCTTGTAAAGAAAATGAAAACGAATCGCTGCGCTTTGAGAAGATGTCGCTAAACCGGGAAGTAGAACTGTTGAGTGATAAATTGAAAGCGGAAAAGGTTAAAGCCGAGCATTTACAAGACAAGGTCGATGACCTTCAGCGTGAACTTGATAACCAGGAAATGAAAAATGCCGAACAGGAACGCAAGTTAAACAGCTATAGGAATGACAACGACAAACTACAGAAGGAAGCTCAGGCTAGCAAGGGGATGGCTGCTGAATATAAGGCTGCAAACCAATCGCTGCAAAGAGATACAGAGAAAAAAGGCTTCGAAATCCTCGAACTAAATCAAAAACTGTCACAATTAGAAGATCGAAACGAATTGTTTTCCAAAGAACGCGATCGACTAAATCGTGATGCTGCTTCACTTAAACAAGAAAACAACGAGATGAAGACGGTGCTAGATAGAGCTGAAAATGAAAAGTCCAAATTCCAAAGCGAAGTGATTGTCGTACGGCAAAGCTATGAAGATCTTCAGAGCTCCTTTGACGACATTTTTAGCAAAAAGGACAAATCTCATCAAGATGCAAATTCACTCAGCGAAAAAATAGCTAAATTGGAAGCCGATAACGAATTGGCTCAACTGGAAAACGACAAGAAACAAGCAGAGGTGATTAATCTCACTGACAAGTTATCCAGACTGGAACTCGCACATTCACACTGTGACAAAGAAAGGGAATTGTTGCAAAGCGAGTCAAGAAATCTAGAACAAGAAATCTTGGATTTGAAGAATTCCTTCAAGTTTGTCCAAGAAAAAGACAAAGAACTCCAAAAAGATTTAGTATCCTCAAGCAGTGAAAACGCTCGTCTGGATCAAGAACTACAAGCAGCAAGAAACAAGATCACACGACTAGAGGCCTACAGCGGGACAAATGAAGAACAGATCAAAAATCTATCTGAAGACCTCTTGAAAGCCGAAGAACACATCTCAGAGCTTGAGATTGCACTGGGAGAGAGCCGTGAAAAGCAGGATAAACAACAAAGAGATCTTCTCGAAGCCAAGAAGAAAACGACGGACTTTGAAATGGCTAATAGATCCATCCAGGTCTCCAAGAATGAGCTAGAGCACGAACTTAACCTTCTCAAGAGCAAGTTGGATTCTTTAGAGAATTCTTTGGGGAACGAGAAAAGGGACCGTTACCAGCTAGAAGGAGAGTTACAGGAGGCTAAGAACAGAATCAGTGGTCTCAGGAAAGAGTTATCTGATAGCCAAGAGCAGTTGGCTGATTACAAGATTGAGAGCAGTGCTTCCAAGAAAGAACTTATCGAGAAACAGGTTTGTGGATAGAGACAACGTAACGTAACTTGGTAGAACGTTGTAGTAATTAGAACCAAAAACGAATCCCGATGAAAGCATTAAAATCTGCTATTAAGCCGCAAAGTACAGAATGCGACTTGGTATACGTGGCAGGTGTAAAGTGGCCAAGAACGACTAAGAGCCCTTTTTTTCTAGACCCATGTAATTCCACACTATATATTTTTTGTACGATAGTCAAAATCCAGGTTTATCGTCGGAAGTTGGTTCTCGTGAAGGCCGGTATTACCGAAGACTCAAAACAGAAAACTGTGTTGGCAAAGGCTTCTGAAAATATTCAAAACTGAAATTAATGCGCGGTAGCGTGAGACTCGAAAATTCGTTTTAATCGATGTTTGCCCTTAACAGTTGACACTGCTTTTAAAAAACAGTTTTTAGACAACACCTGGTCTAATCGTGTCCTGAAAACTTATTTACATTCAAATAATTTTAGCAACCAATAAAGAAAGAACACCAAAGGGAATTTAAAAATAACTTTGTAGAAACTTGGGATCTAAAATTTGCGAATTTGTCCCAATCGACTTTTTTTAAGTGTTGGTTTTTAGTTCATTCAGTTTTGAATTGACGGTCATGATTAGCTTTCTTGATGGTTGATAAGGACAAAACGTAAAAGCTGCTAGTACCTAGCCACCCTTGTGTTTGTATGAATATAAGGATGTTATTTTTTATGTTGGGTAATTAATCGGTAAATACATTAAACGTTGAATTGTGGCATTTATTCTACAAAATATTGAACTATAAGATATATTCTAGCTTTACAGTAAGAGAAACCCCCAGCTTATGGATTATCCATAATAGCCAGCCACATTATCCATTCAGCAACAGAAACTTCCACATAAGTCCAAAGGGTAACTGGTTTGTGGAAAACACGATACACTCAAATTGAGAAAAAATTGGGGCCCCGTGAGAAAACTCACGGCTGTACATATACACTCCATTAACTCGCTGTGTTGCCAGCATGGTGAGTCCTGATGGTGCAATGGATAGCACGCCTGACTAGAGACCAGGGAGACGTGGGTTCGAGTCCCGCTGAGGACACAAAAACCAATTTTTTTCGGACGAGTGACATTCTGGCTTAAGAAACCCCCAGCTTATGGATTTTCCATAATAGCCAGCCACATTATCCATTCAAAAACAGAATCTTATTCTTTAACTGTTTCGTAAAGATTGATAGCAGTTTCATTATCGGTTGATCTATCAGTCGAATATACAATATTTGAAACAAAGTGTACAACGGAACGTGCGGTTAGTTAAGATTAGTGTATGGCTGTATGCATTGCTCAGTAACAATTTTTCCTAAAAACAGAAAACGTTCATATTGAGGTGAAGAAGTAGTTGCTAACAGCTTAAAGGCCCTGTTACACTACGCAATTTTCTCAGCAACTTGTCTCGCAATGGTTGAAAATTTAGCGTTGCAATTTACCGAGGTTTGGTGTTGAGGCCCTGTTACACTGTGCAATTTTCTCTGCAATTTGTCTCGCAATGCTCCTCGGAACGAAAAAACTAGAAGTGTGCGCATGCGCCCTTGTTAAAACTGCCGTAAAATTGTGAGACAAGTTGCTGGAGGAGTGATACACTGTGCAATGGTGTTGTCAATTGCTGCAATCCTTTGCGAAAAGTAGAGCTGAGTTCTACTTCGTGCAACGCTTCGCGCAACAAAAATATTGCGAGACAACCCATGTTACACTGTGCAATTCTCCAGCAA
>JAOBRH010472927.1:0-10247 GCA_027575125.1 Umimayanthus parasiticus | reverse complement strand
AGGTTTCACTAATTGCCTACCAAGTTCCATCCCAATCGATATAAAATTGACAGAATTAAGGAGGGGGTTGAACCAACACCCCCCTCCCCACCCTCTAGAAGGGGAAGGGGGCGAAAAAGGGCATTAGAAGGAGAGGGTTTAAGGCTATAGAACAAGAAAAATCGAATAAACTTACATTCACAAATCTCGATTCTTTTATGTCAATCCGTCTATTTGCTAGTGAGCAAAAACAAATAATCTATTAATCTATTCCCCGGTATAAACATGATAGGCCATGTCTGAAATTTTGCGGATGACACAAATATCTTTACTTCCTCATCAAACTTAAAGCAACTAGAGACAACAGTGAATGAAGAACTAATAAAAGTCAAACTGGTGCAACATCAACAAACTATCTATTAACCTTGAGAAGACAAACTACATGATAATTAAATCACCCAGAAAGAAAAGGCAATAAATATTTTCCTAAAAATCAATGACGGTACAAATTACCCCTTGAAAAGAAAGGACCACGTTAGATACCTAGGCGTTATGATTGATGATTCCGTCTCTTGGAAGTATCACATTGCCTTCGTTTCCTCTAAACTATCAAGGAATATTGGCATCTTTGCTAATCTTCATCATTTTCTCTCGCTACAACAATTAACCCTAGAAGCCTTCTAGAACTATAGTTACGCGAAGCCTTGAGGGGGGTGGGTGGGGTAAATCGGACCCCTCCCCCCTTCTACTTTCGACACAATTCATCCGATTGATTTGAAATTTGGTACATATAACAAGCTTCATTTGTACTTTCAATTAAGCAAAACCATGTGGTGTCTAATTGGTTTCCATGGCAACAATGGTCATTTTCAGATTTTGTTCAAATTTTCACTTTTGTACCTCAGATTGACGGGAAAACGGCATTTATCGGTTGAAATCCACGAAATAGATCGAATCCATTGTGAAGTTGTAAGTATTTACTAAGTTTCTAGCGAAAAATTGAGATTTCGCAGTCAAATACACAGATTGCGTGACTTTTTGCGATGACGTCATCACCTATGACGTCACTTAATTAGTGTTAAAAGATGTGCTCACAAACAAGGAACAGCTGTGCCAAAGTTTTTAACAATCCGTCAAGGAGCAAAAATTTAAAGCCAAAAAAAATCGAGGGGGGGGATCAATTTGATCCCTCCCCCCCTCAAGGCTTCTAGGGTTAAGCAAAAAACATTTTATAAGTAAAAATTGATCAGCTACCTCTAATTAATTCAATTTGACGTTTTAGAAGCACTGATAACTGATTTGCGTATTTTTGTGTTTCGGAGGCCAGTGCTGTGTTCTCATCTTATATATCAGTTCTGCCGATCGACCGCAATTTTCGTATTGCAATTGGTGGCTCATCCTAGTTTAGCATCTTAGTTACCTTGAGCCTACTAGTACTAATTTCTAACTTTTCCAAATTTCTATTTTTTCAACTTGTGATTGCGTCAATATAATATTAGCACAAAATACTGCTGTTGTTGTTACATTAATAAAAAATATATTTCCAAAGGCCGCCGCCATGCAAGCTGGTGTTTTTTCTACGAATTGCTACAATATAGACACAAACGATTTCTTGCATTATCATCCCTAAAATGATTTCAGCCTATCACAGTCCAGCTTACAGTGTCATGATTACAGATGATATCATAGACAGTTTGGTTTCTCTCTTGAAAGGTCAGCTGCAAAACTAAATTTCGATCAGCGTGAGATCATTGAATCGCTTCATAGAAAATTAAAAGGGGAGAAAACGAGGCGACACACACATTCATTACAAACTCCCGGCAAGACTTATCTTTTAAAGGAGTGCGGTTTCCCCAGCGTGGGAAAATGTTGCGTGGAGTGCGTGGCTTCACGCAAGAACGAAGTTTCTCAAGTCGAGAGATTTTTGTTTTCAAAACTACATTTTTGGGTTAGGGATGATAAACATGTAATCGTGCAGGGTTCTGCTCAATTCGAGAAAATATCAGGATTTCTTTGGTCAGGGTATTTTGACTCAATCTACGGTGTCGCTAAAATACAAACTATGGCTCGACCAAACTCGCCCAGAACCGCACAAAAACCTAGTACATGCATGAACGTCAACGATTAAATATAAAAATCGCATCACACGCTACAATTTATTGCAATGTTTAAGTGCACCTAAGTATTGTATATAGCACGATTTTCTGCATTTAGCGCACGATATTCTATGACACAAATCTGTCAATTTATGATGATCTCGATTGTGATACATAAACTTATAAATCACTTGGCCATTTACGTATTAGCACACAGCATACACAAGGCCTATTGCACAAAATCTCCTGCGACACTCTCAAATACGAGTCGCAATATACGCTTGGGAATAACGTTGAAAAATGGCGACGTGTGAGTTGGCCCTTTATTCTATCTGTTAGAGCGGGAAACATCAAAATATGTTTCTTAGTCCACATACAAAAATATTTGTTAACCAGCTCAGCTATCTCAAACCTTCCATATTCCTTAATTCTTCGTGTTATTTCGTGTTTGAGCGGATATAGAAGCTCACCTTTAGCTGCTGAAAAACACTTCCCTGCAGTGTCCTGAGGTCTGCTTCGCACCCAACAAGAGAGCGGGTCCCATACCTAAATAACTCACATGTACTTGCTTGTGCATGATAGTTATACGAGATGCACATGGGCTGCCTGTGGCATGACGTGATGCAGTGCAACCAGGTGGAATCACTGATGGTGTGAGTTGGCGTTGCTGCAAGGTACTGATTCAAAATGGTGGATTGAACAGTGTCGCTTGCGTAAGCGATGATAAGACTGGCAAATACACCGGAGAACAGCATCACACCTGTTAGAATATATCAACAAGAAACGGAGTCAGAACTGGGTTGGCTGCTACTACAACGAAATTAATAGTGTAACCAAGTTGCATGTTTTAGAAACACAAAACTTTCCGTGTCTTATTCTATATCTACAGTGTGTGAAAGGACTTTTAAAGACGGATTTTGATAATGTTCTCAACAACACGAGTAGGAAGTTATGGAAATTATATTTCAGACATAGAAACTAATAACGAGCCTTAAGTGTACAAACTGAATGGGTCTTGGAGCAATTTGTTAATTAAGAATACATGTTTTTGAATTTCAAAACCAAATTTTCATATTTCATCTGACCTCATCTTAGTAGCATCATAACACTCCCCTATTCATCTGGTCAGTAGAGTTGACAAAGATGTTGGAGATTGGTCGATCGATCGTCACTAGCCCCTCCCCCTCTGGATCAAAAACATCATGCTTTTTGAATATCACAAAGACTTATTAAATGACCTTTTCAAGGCTGAACATCGTGGGCTTCTATTCTTTACACTTGTGAGCTGATGTACCAGCAAAGTGCAAATAACAGAACTAACCCTGAAAAACGTCCAACTTAAATGCGTGTTTAGTCTGTCAAACTATCTACTTTTCTATCTTGTTCGCCATCTTGCCGGATTTTATGTTTTGAAGTTATTGCCAATTCACCTTACATTATCTAAAATGACAGCAATGATTCTCTGCAAAGAGTTATTCTCTCATCGATCAACCATAAATTGGGAGTTAAGAATTATTTCCCTAAGAAAGTTTTGCTTTTCAGAATCAATACTTTTCTGAGAAAACAGACTTGTAAGTCGATACAAATCAGTCTTCAAACAGTCGTGTTTGCCTCCCACCGACTTGAATGAGTTGTAGTGAGATCGAAAGATGATGACTGCCAATCGACTTTAATAGGCTCAAATTTGCGCTCGCTCAAAGTTGAATCAAGAAAGTAAACACAACTCCATGCAAGTTTACATAAAAGATTGTGGCCAAAGGAAAAGCAAGTTTTCCACAAAACTAAAGGTTTTGAATCTTCAATCAACATGTGAAACACTCAGATACACACAACTGTATCATGTTTAAAAGCAGAAAGGTTTAATAATAAATAGACGATGCGTTGTGTTTCTTTCAATACAAAGTTATTTATATACACATTGATCAAATCCTTGACGTGCCTAATATGTTGCAGTTTAGCTTCACTACTAGAATAAAACATATCTTGTTTGCTGCACTGTAACTGAAACAGTACAAATAAAGGTTGCCCACGAAACCAGTTCTGTGTGTGGTACATTAACGATCTTATAAACATCACTGAAACTCTGAATACCCGGCAACACTTGTGTTTTTACGTACCCTCGAATTTTAGACTCCTTGTTCCATAGTTATTACAACACAAAAACATAATTCTACCAATAAAACGAGCCTGATAGTTACATCGCTTGTGCTATGGTTGCTCCACACATCTGTAGCAAGATCCTGGAAACAATATTATTGTGTTGCGTTTCTAGTTTTGCATGTAATCTATTGTCTTTGTTATTTTGTTAAGTTTATTTTGCTCCAGCAATACTTTAAGGATGCAAATAGTGTTTTTGAAAACTTGTAAGAAAAGGTACTTTAAAAAAATTTTGATATTGCTATTTTATGTAATTGTTTTAAGTGCCAATTGAATTGGTTAAACCTCAAAAAATGTGACAGCAGAATGACGCTAGAAATCAATCTTATAAGGAGGCTTGGTTGCTGTACTTGCGTTTTAAACTTTACAAAATTACATTCTGGTTTCCGCAAAAAAATGAAAAAACCCGGCCGATCTTTCCCCAATTCCATTTTAGTTACCAAAACTCCTAATATACGAGTGTAATTGTCCAAGCAGTTCTTGCAATGTGGAAAGTTCAACTCGCATCTCGCGATAGATGTAAAAGTTTTCCAAAATATGAGTTTAATTTAATATCTAGATGAATTATAATAAATTCAAAGACTTTGAGAACGATTCGTAGGGGACATTGTCCTTTAAACAATATAACTACGAAAATATTTGCTTAAAATATTTTATACAGTATGAATGTTTACACGATGGCATCAATGGACCACTATACAACTACCCGAATGTGCTGCTTACTTCTACTGTCCTCATAAGAGAATCTATATTTGAATAACAAAGACAATTCGTAAAACATTCTGGAAGCTATAGTCAATCAGTGACAGCATCTTGCAAATGTTCTCTTGTGTGAAAATCAGCTTGGAGATTTAATTTGAAGAATATTTTCGAAAAAAATATTAAAAACTGCAACACATAAATAATATAAAGACTGGAAACAGTAAGATCATCAAAACCATCAAGATCATTACAAACTTGATTAATGTGCCAAGTAGTAATATAAACTTGTTTCTAGATAAAATATAAATATTCAACAATAAGAGAGGCCTATGTTCAACCCTTGCGAATATTGATATTGATTTCCCAATTCCAAACTAAAAGAGTAGTCGTTTAAAAAAGGAAGAAGTTGTCTAGATAATTCCACACTTTGAAGACACTTAAAATTTTGCAATTCCTCCAGCACGCTTTGTAGCAGGCACGTTGTTTGAGTCAGCGAGAACACCGATTGCAAACCCAAATCCTCCGATATTCCCAAAACCCGCAGAGGAATAAATACTAAATTATACCCGTTTTTGACTTACACCGTTTGTAGACAGGAAACATATATCGAGGTTTTCGAGTATACTAGTCCTTCAAGGATAAATCCAACCAACTAAAAAATACCCCACGCAGTTCCACTTAAAAACGTAAAGTTAATTCTTCCTTTTCAAATGAACCATTTCTTTTTGTAAGAGACTGATCCGAAAATGTCAAATTTAAGAACATGCTAAGAACATACCTTTGGCTTTCTGTAAATTGGAAGATAGCAGCGGAATTGAGAACTGCTGCAAAATATTGCGAGAGATTTCAAGTTTGACTTCGGTAAGCAGGCGATAGCAACCGGCGCCAAAATAACTCCGAACACAACCGTGAAACCACTGGAGTGAAACTTTGCTAAAAATATAAAACTTAAAAAAAAGTAAATATAAGAACAACAACAAAAGAAGCAGTGAAAGAAATTGAAATTCAACAGTACTGTTAATTTAGTACAAAAAACAGTGAAATTTAGCATAAGCCGCTAAATATTAAATTTTATGATTTTGAAAATAAAGATCACACAATAAACATTTCGTTTGGGAAAGAACAAAAATCTAGTGACATTAGGATAACAAAACCATTTTTTTAAACTGTTCATCTCATATCTGATTGTCAAGATATCAAACAAATTTCCGGTTATGTTTTAACTATTATTAAAGTAAAATTTCTATGTTCTAGTTTTTGTGGCAAGTACTAAAGCTCTTTCCAATTAAAGAAGCGTGAATTGGAAAATATTTTGCATACGGCAGAATTGTGCCAGCTGGTTTTATGTAAAACTATCTGGCAATTAGAAACGTTTTAATTTTGAAAGTCGTTTCAAGGACGAGATCTCTGAATGGTACTTGTCAACTAATGATTGATGGATGGATAAACATTTGATACTAACGGCTTTTTCTAAAATATTTACTGATATTACCTTTTGTTTTTACAAATCCTCAAAGGCGACGGTAAACAAAAGTGGATACGGCCATATTTTTTTTATATATTAAAGTTAGGCAAGAGGACCAAGAGTACCAAAAGGGGCAGCAAATTGAGTGAAAACCTGAAAAATAGACCTTATATGATCTTACTTTTCTTGGAATAGCACAAACCAAGTTCATTGACTACAGAAAAAATTTCTCAAGCTGTATTTTATAATAATCGTAAACAGGGAAGAGATGGCATTCAGTATAAGCCTGCCGTGTGATGCTGTCTAATAAACGGACAAGAGTTCTTCAGTCGTTATTACTTTCGAAAAAACAGTATTGCAGTTTTGTTAATGCCAATGAAATTGTTTATTGGCGGCAATGAATTCTCTACAAGTTGGTACCAATTTTTCGTACATGAAAACTAAGTACTTTTAATTAATGTTGCTGTGAATCATAGAGGCTGACCAAAACGTTTACTGAAACTTGCTAAAACGTTTTCCATAAGAAATACATACACGCTACATTCATATATGGAATTCAGTTGCATCAACTAATCAATCACGTGCTTATATTTGTTAAGAAATATTCCAGGGGTACTCCACTCAATTAACTATAAAGGTATGTGCCGTTTTTAGGGGTACGGTTTGCGGGTCATATTTGTTATGGAGAGGGAACACATTTTGCTTCAGAAGTCTAAAAAAGGTACGGGTTTCCCAAAGGATCTGTTGACCATAATTTTTTTTCTTAGTTTTGCACCACCATTTCTGTCATGGATCGTCTTTTCCAGATATACGATTTTTTAATAAGAACCAGTAACTTTCAGCTGAGGCTGGGATGTGATTAAATTTGTGGCGATTTCAGCCTCAATTTCTCTTATTTCCTTAAGGCTGGTTTCCATATAATCGCCCCGATCACCCGAATCGCCCGAAATAGTGTACGGGCAATCGGGGCGATTATATGGAAACACTAGCGAAATGTTCAGAGACGATCCGGGCGATTCGGGCGATGGCGACCGTCCGGATAGAACACTGCTCTATCGGGACGATTGGGGCGATTGGGGCGATCGAGAAAAATTCTGTGCGATCATATGGAAACACAGTTGAGCGATTCGGGCGATTGATGCGATCGGAATGTATCCCATGATACACTATTCCTAAACCAAAATAAGTTTCAATTAAGAAGTGAACATATTTTATGTGCCAAACAGCTTGACAGAAATAAAGCTCTGCTAGCAGGGTAGAAATTAAGTAAGGCAAAACAACTAAACTTCTACAAAATCAAGTTTTCGAGATAGGTTGTGAAATGCACCAGAATCTTGCATGTCCTTTAAAATTCTCCGAACCTTCTTCTGAGGCTCCTAGATCCTGTCTCCGTCTGCGGCGTAGAATTGCTAGAATAAGAATATAACTAGCCAAAAGCCTTGCTGTTCGATTAACAGCCGCCATTTTGTGTAGTGTTTTGGCGGTAAAACAAACAATCGGTCTATGGCTTTACCGAGTGAGTTCGATTCACGGGCGATCGAAGCGATCATATGGAAACTGCAAATCGCCCGGATCGCCCATACACTATTTCGGGCCATCGGAACGATCGGGGCGATTATATGGAAACCAGCCTTTAATCAAGTACGAAGATGGAACCAGTGATTACACAAAGGACGCTGTCTGATGATCGCCACAGTGCGTGCAACACTGGTGTAACTGATTTTAAAAGATTTTAAAAGATTTTATCTATTTTATCATTTTATATATATACGTTTGTTATAAAAAATCACATTTTTTTTCAGTTTTCAAAACTGATGTATTACACTTATTTTTCTTGCCGATAAGAATAAATTAATTTTGGCCAAGAATTTAGTCTCAAACTGTTATTAATTTGTTAGTTTTACCATACACAAACCAACTGTTTTAGCTGAAAATGACCGAGATTTTATGAACTTTCATGGAACTGCTCCAGAACAATTTGTTCTCACTGCATTAGAGCTAATCGAAACTGCAGCGTCCTTGCAATGGTAAATCTGTTTCTTATATACTCGAATATAAGCTGAGATTTGTCATACAGTATTCTCACCAATTTTTCCCCTACAATACTTTATTTGCACATTTAGGATTATAGTATTTTACATTTTCTACGTTACAAGGCCTGGGCTATATTGAGTAATTCTGAAGTTTTACAATGTCTTAATGGCATGGGAAACTACATCGGAAGTGTTATCAGTATAGGAAAAGGGTATTTTTCAATTTTTTGATAAATAGATCTAACTTATCTTTCTTTAAAGCAATCCCTTTTATGACTTTAAAGATACATAATTTATAACACAGCCTGTCATGTTGGAAATGAGTGCTACCGCATTTTACACTGGTAGATGTAGAACTTGATGATGAGTATCAGATGGTTTAAAATAATTTTTGGTTTTGAGTGAACGTTGTGACCAAAACAAATATCAAAAGAGCGGATAATTAAAGTTGTTTTCGATATACATGTACAAGAAAAGATTCCAAAAAGATTTACTTGTTTCTTCAGCATTATAACAGAAGAAACATATTGGAGAATCAACAAGCTTGATTTTAAATAGATTTGATTTTCCATACACAATAAGATGCAGAAGAGTTTGAAGCTTTGTGTGAAAGATAGTTATGAAAACCAAGCTGATTATGAATCGCTATTGAAACGGTTTGTCTGGGAAGGTGTCTTGCCAAGCCTGTGTGCATTTGGCTGGAAATTCTGCACAATGTTTGACAATTTAGGGATGAGACTATTCTTCTCACCTTGCTTTACTGAAGGATATAATTAATAACACATTTTTCTCTAAATTCCAGAAAACATTTAGAAGTGTTTAATTGCTGACACTATTCCTTGGTACTCAATAAGTAGTTACAGTTTTAATCGGGAAATTTTGTTTGAAAGTTTTCAAAAAACAAAAAAAAATATATAATACTATTGTCCATAAATGTGTGCAATCTTGTATATTCCTTTTAGTTTCTGTACCGGTGTTTGTAGAAAACAGAGTCACACACCATTTATTTTTATAGCAGAATTATTGCACATCACCCCTATTTATATTTAGTGAACAGCCCTTATCTCCATATTGAAATCTAAAGTGGCTCCCAGTTACCAACACATCTAAAAAGAATCGGGTTTTGACTTTTATCGAGAAATGATCTTTATCATGGAATCTGCAATGCCAGATGAGATTGCCTCCAACAAATTCGAGTTGTTTTTTGCTGTCGTGCGAAGCGAGACGAAATCCTATTTTTGGTGTAGCATACACATTGTGTCCCGTCATATTTATGCGAAACGTGTTATGCTTTCCGGATATCCCGAGTTTGGTTGGACTGACTTAAAACGAGTGTCGCGCAACGTTTTTACAATAAATATCGTTGAAAGTTCTATGTTTATGATGTGTTTTAGCTCATTGAGTGATACGTCAGTAAGATCAGAGTTGTAATCCGTAAGATTTACGCGAAAAACAGAGCTCGGCGTGACACAGACTGTTCAAAAATGTCCGGATCCTTGGCCAGAAGGATTGGTGATGAGTGTTGCGCAACTTGGTGTGTATGATTGAGGAGACTTGAAATTAAAAGGATCCCGGTGTCAGAAGTGTTTTCTTCTTTTCTGTTTTTATTTTTCTCTTTTTTCTTTTCCATTCTCCTGTTGTTTTTGAAAATATTGGCCCAGGTAAGAAAAAACCACACACAGATATAACTGATGTACGTACGCGTCTGTATCTTTTTTTAAAATTAACTATACTTGAACGTCGACGGCACTTCACTCGGGGGGGGGGTTATTTGCTAGAAAAAAGGCTACTGGGGATGTGCCGCTGGATGGGGGC
>JAOBRH010472816.1:0-10249 GCA_027575125.1 Umimayanthus parasiticus | reverse complement strand
GCTTTAACAGGATCAGTGGACTTGAAGATAATCTCTTGGAAAGTTTGATATTTGGGTTCTTGTCCTCCCCTTTCAAATTTGCTGGATCAAACCCTGTGTGTGCGAGGCTGGCACAGTTGGTAAGATCTCCAATTGTCATGGGTTCAATTCCGGGCCTGATCATGGGTTGAACTTTGGGCAACCATTTTGGCTACACTGTCCATGGACAGGAATGTTGTGCCATTGGTCTAGTCCCACTACATGCTATCAGGGAACTTAAAAGAACCTGCACACTAGTTGAAAAGAGTAGGCTAATACCCATGTTGTGAACTGTCACCTCCTCCCCTACAAATGGAGCCTGGCGCAGAAGGGGCCATGTGTCCTATTGTCTGTGTTCCTGCTGTAAGAGTACCATGTCCAAAGAATATTGTTAGCAAACAGAAACTGTAGTAAAGGGCCCCATATTAGCACTACCATAATCCTAGAGTGTTATCAACAGAAGGAAATGGTCATGGATTGGACACACGCTAAGGAAGCCTAAGGATTACATCACAAAGCAGGCACGGCAGTGGAATCCATCAGGGAAGCAAAGTCAGGGGAGGCCGAAACATACTTGGAGAAGGAGAATGGAAGCTGAGATAGCAGCAAAGGGATACAATTTCAGTGGACTGGAAAAGATGGCCCAAAATCATGTCCAATGGAAACACATTGTTGATGGCCTATGCTCCACCCTGGAGTAAAGGGCAATGATGATGATGATAAACTCTAAAAAAAATCCCTAATGAGCTAACCCAGGACTAGCACAAATCAGTCTTTGAACAGAGCCCAGGGCCTGGCTGTACAAAAAAATGGAAAACTTTATCCAGCAGATAATTCCATATCCAGTGGATAAAATTTGCTTGTTGTCCAAACAAAATTAAGATTGTGCCAATTGTATCTGCTGGATAGTGATGTACCCACTGGATAAAGTTATCCACTCTTCGTACAACTGGACCAAGGTAACTACAAGGTGTTTAATCCTTAAATAGAATATAAATAATTGGAATGTTTATGGGGGGAAGGGTATTTGGACCCCATGATTTTTTTAAATGCCTGCAGATTTAAATGCAAAAAACTGGACATTTGACATGCAAGAGCTTTCTCCTTGCTTTCCACGACCAACAATCATCAAGTTCACTATTTTAAAAGAACCACAGCTATGAAAACAGTTACTTACTGTGACATGTCCACTGTCTTCGACTTTTTAAAAATTTAAATTTTGGCAAAATTGAAGCAAATTACCATGAAGTTACTTGAAAACATGTAAGTTTATAGCCTTAAAATGGCAATAGTCATCAACACCTTCATTATGTGATGGGTCAACCACACCGACGTCTTGTTAAAATGGTCACTCTTTGGATTAGTTTCTAGTTTCCATCAGAATAAGGCATCTCACTTATATAAATAAAAAAATATTCAAGAAAAAATGCAAAAGAAGAAACTACATTGCATTTGACAAAATCAATGCTTTACAAATTAAACTTCAATTTGTACATTTAAACTGCAGATAAATTAACCCTTTCAGCCCCAGACAGCTATCAGTATATAAAGTCTCTTTATATTTATTGTCGACACAATAAAAGTTGTGTGGAAGTAAGAATGAAGCAAATCATCATACGCAACAATTTATCTTACCAGTAGATGAAAAACAATTTTCCCCAAGGGCAGTTTAGGAGAATTCAGCAATATGTTACTTGTATATAGCAGGTTTGGGGCCGAGAGTTGAGGTCTCTCATCAACTGGAATACACACATTGTAAGTTTCGTTTTAATTGGAGCACCGCATCAGATTTTAGGTTGGAAATATCTTTCTTCTTTGGGGGAATGGGGGGGGGGTTCAATAACCACCACCCCCACCCCCAATTCACAAATGTTTTTTTAAAAGGGTTAAAATACTGTATGCTGTGAGAAGATTTTATTTATGGCAAGCCTGCTGTTAATTTCTGCTAAGATTCAGATGTTAATCTGATGATCATTTCTTTATCTTGAATATGGAGGACTGCATCATGCTGGGTATTTTTAAAACTACCGTAATGGTCAAAACAACAAGTCAGTGCATGGCTACTGAATTGGATGTAAATTTATAATTTCTCGTTGCTCTTTTCATGTTTCTAACAGTATCAAAAACTTCACACTGTAGATACTAATTATGTTTCAATTCCGATAGAACTATTTATTTATATCATTACTGTATGAAAAAATTCCTCTTAATATTGTAACAGTAACAAAATGTAGCTTCAAACAATTTTAAAATATGAGCAATAAATTTCCCCAACACCAACTGCAGGCCTTGTAAAATCAATGGTCTTCCGAACTGGTCAAAGGTTTTTGAAGTCATTCTATATTTTTAGCAGAATTACTTCATCAAACACAAGTATTTTAAAATATTTCAAAAAATAGTGCTCTGCTACATGTATAATTTATTAGCACATGAAAATTGTCACATTTTACATTGCCCAAACCCAAAGTTTTAAAAACCCAATGGAAACAAAAACTAAGATTTATAACTATTGTAAGATTCCAGATTAGAAGTATCTTCCAAAAGCATATTAACCCTTTCAGCCTCAAATAGTTATCAGTATGCAAGCTCTTCTTACATTATCCACACAAAATAAGTCATTTGGTAATAAGAATGAAAGATGATCTGACACAACAATTTAGCTAAGATGAAAAGCAAACTTCTCTCAACCTGTTTACAAGGAAACTATAGAGACAGTTTGGGAGAATTCAGCAATATGTTGTAACATGTGTTTGGGACTGGTTTATGTTAGGTACCTCTAACTAGTCTGGTTACCCATGTTTAATAATACATATAGGTACAAATAGGACACCGCACACAGTCTAAAAAGAAATGTAGACTGCTGCACACAAAGCATTCTGGGATTGAATTTCAGACAAAGCATGAAATCGCTTGCTGTGACTGGAATAATTTGGTGAAATGCAGAGAAGGGGAGTAACAAAACATTGCTGTTATGGTCTTTGTAAGTCAAATAGTGCATTTTGTAAAGGAAACGCAAGCTGTTTGTCTGAATATCAATCCAATGATGCTTCGCATGCATGTTTATGATGTTGATCATGTGGCGCCCAATTGAAGGCTGACTTCTACTGTTAGCAGCTGGAAAGTTGGTTGGAAATAACTAGAACATTTGTATTGGTCAAACTTTCAATCAGTTTTAAACAATTTTGGAAAATACAGCTGCAGCTGAACTTAACATTTCACAGGTAACTCAAAACTAGTAAATTTAGTAGTTGCTAAAATTAGTTAACCTTCTTTGACAAGTGTTATCAAAAACTGCTGTTCTCAGTTATTCCACCCTATTGAAACTCTACAGGTTCAAGAAACATTGTCCCTTGGGTGGGAATCACAGACTATTCCATATTGCATTCTGGCTGGCTATTCGCTTGTTAATAATGTCCAATGCACCTCCAAAAACATGTGGCCAGCGAGCAAATGCAACTCTATACCTTGTCTTAATGCGAGTTATATCTGAGACTTGTGAGAACTTGATATTGCAGTACTGTGCAGGAATTTTATATTTTCTAGGTTTCTTCTCACAATTCAAAGGCCACCCATACAACTTTTTTCTCGATTTCTTTCTGGCCTGCTCAGCAGGTTCAGCCTTCCTCTTCACCCCCTTGGTAGACTTGTTTACCGCAGGCTTGTTGATAGCCTTGGTCCTGCTTATAAGTTTGTTTTTCTTGCCAATCAAGTAAACCAATGGCTGGTTTTCGTCTTCATCGCTTTCTGAGGAATCAGTTTCTGTAATTGCTTCAATGTAGCGAGGAATTCCTCGGCCACTTTTTGTAAGGCGATCCTTTTGTGTTTCCACCCCAAAGGGTTGAAAATTGTCCTTTCTTGTTTGTAGAGGAACTTTCTGTTTTTTGCACATCCTGCTGGAATCATGCTCGTTTGATGTGCTCTTACCCTGTTTTGAAGTCTTATGCTTCACTTCAGTTGAAAGTTTCTGTTTCTTTTTTAATGCAACACATTTTGATGTTCGCTTTTTCACTAACTGTTTCTCATACTGTTTCCTTGCATTAGAAGGCAGTTGGTCAGGCCTTAGTGGGGACAGACACACACTCGCAACACTTGAGCAAAGCTTTGCTCCACTTGGCCATGACAGCGATGAGAGATCTTTACTCTCTGATGATCCTGCTTTGTCTGGCAAATGGTCATTTTTTAGTGGTACCGAAGTGTACAGCTTTCCAGGATTTGTTGAAGAAGAATACTGTTTAAACCTTGCAGTTGAAGTTGCCGATGCCCCTGCATGAGGTCCTGAACTTATACACACTGGCATCCTTAGTTGGCCTTGACTTAAAGCTGGCGAGATTGCATGATTAACTTTCAACATGTCTGGGGATACAGGTGAAAGGTGTACATTTAAGGAAGGCATGCCAAGGAAAGCCTTACCAACTCGTACTGGTTGCACAGCAGCAGGTGGGGTTGTGGAAAATGGGTTAACAGCCATGTTGCATGTAGTAGAAGTCAATTGAGATCTTGCAGCTCTGACACATGCTGCCAAATGCTTGTCCGATTCACAAGGTGTCAAACAAACACTTGCTTGTTTAGAAGCCAATGTACTGACAGTTTGTTGAAAAGAGGTTGAATTTCCTGTGGCTTGGTTGATTTTAATAGATCTTTGCACTGGAATTGATGGTTTAGTGGGTTGCTTGAGAGATTTTAAAGATTTAAGCTCGGGAGATATAGGTCTGATACACACTTTTACAGTTGCTCTAAATGAAGTATTGCTCTGCGACTGTTCTGATTTTGATGCAACCAAGGATAAATCAGCAACTGGAATACTGTTGAGATGGATTTGTGGGGAACACATTTTTCCTTGAAATGCATGGTTTATTGTTCTGGGGAATGTTTGGAGATCAACATGGCTTATACTTCTATGGTAATGCTGAAAAGATAGAAGTACAGAAGTATATGGTCAATAAACATTGGGTGATAACATGTATAATGAATAAAAGTTAATTGGTTTTATAGCAATGTGTCTGGTATGCAAACATTGGCAGTTCAACACACAGCAACTTCAGTACATCTTTGCTACAATGATCAAGGGTGTATGAAATAAATTCATATATGGGTTTATTAGCATTACCACAGGTTTGTTAGAACTCAAAATTGACCCTCCTACCATGAATTCATGGCGTCATAACTCACTGGTTGGAGCATCTACCCCAGCATCACAGAGGTCATGGGTTCGAATTTGTTGAGGCCTGAACCGCTTTTCAGGCAAATTTTGCACATGACAACCTTCACCCCCAAAAAACCCTGACAACAGTGCCAATGACAGCTAAATGTACTGTACATATATGCCTGTTCATCTCTCTCTTTTCGGAGAAAGTTTCTTGCACATGGCTATTTTTGGTTTAAGTCTCTAGAGTTGAATTTGTGTGAAATTTAGTAAAAAGTAGTAAATTATTAATAATGCCATATTTTGCCAGATTTGCAGTCTTCACTTATATTTTTTGCTACATATACTGGTAATCAAGTATAAGTCAATCCCTTGTATAAGTTGAACTGTTTTATTGAAGCCAAAATTTAACACTTTTCTATTTCTTTGTCACAATCCAATGAGAATGGTAGCACAAGACTTTGAAAGAACTTGATTTGTTTTAGTATCTGTAATGTGCATTTTGTGTTGACTACAGAAAGCTCAGTTCTATTGCTATCAAAGACCTTTACCCACTTCCCCACCTTCTAATGTGGTCTCAATTATTTTTAACTGGACTTGGTAGGTCATGTATTCTGTCCTCTTGTTTACTATATCACTTGCAGAAAAGAACACAACTTCACTCCTAACACAAATGTGAGGTCATTCTTCTGAAATTTAGGAATTTAAAAAACCATTGTTTTGTTTCTTTCCATGTTAGTGGGGACTTTTCACTAAATTGTACCAAAATGTCATACCCCACCTCAAGGACTAGTTTCTCAAGATTTGGTGAAATTCCAGACTTTTCTCTCCCCTCGTCATCCACACCCCCTCAACAACATCCCTGCACAACAGGTTTGACACTTATAGTTGATTTACATTTACAACTCTCAAAAGAATGCACACTTCCTTGGTGCTACTAAGCAGCACAATTTAGAACAGAAATTATGCCTTAACCTGTATTTCATGAAGTCCCAGTACTGTAAATTACTCACACTTGCAAACTCACACTCAACCTTACGGCTAGAATATTCCACTTACTGTATTTATAAGCTTTCTTCCAATGTCTTTATGTTGTTTGGGAGACAAGACATTCCTTTTATTGATTCCATTACAACCTGACCAACAGCCATTCACACGGCTTTTGACAGACAGTTTATAATACTGTTCCAATGCATTTGAAGGCAGTTGTGAGGGTGTCAGACGGGCCAGACAAACCTTCGCTGATAACAAGTTTGGTACATGAAGTTTACATTCTGCTTTCATGGCTCTCAGCGACAGCTTGTGTGGTGCTACACTATGCTCATGACAAGTACCATCCAACCCACTTTGATACTGGTTCATAGCTGAGACATAAACAAAAAACATAAATTCAATATCAATATCTAAATTATTTTGACCTTTTAAAGTTGTTATCAATTATGATTCATAACATTGGGCCAGACTTTTTTGTTTTCTGATTTAAGGGACTCCCAGAGGTAAAGTTTCATGAAAAAATAAAGAACTAATACGAGCAACAGCTGACTTGTTTTTGCTGATGAAACAGAAAGTGGTACACTGTTCTCATAAAACTATACATTCAGTGTTTACCTTTGTTCAGATCCTGGCTCCCCTTCCAAAATTCAAAGTTGACAACAAAACACATGCCAGAAAACAGAAAACAAAAAAAGTTGGCCTTGGATTAATAAACTGTAGTTGGATATTTGATATCATTTGGACCCTTTGCTTCAGTGAAACATTATTTTATGCCTGCTTTGAAATGAAAGATTCTATTTATTTACCTGTTAAAAAAGCAGTTTATTTTGATATTGTTAATTATAGTACGATACAACACTAGGTGCACAGTTTCTTGGTTGGCATAGAAAAAGCTAAAATGCTCTTCATCACTTACCACAAGTCCTAAATACACAAAACAACTGCATTCACTTCGCTTCGTAAAGTAGTTTTACCTACAGGTGCAAAATAGACACAAATTGCATCAAAAAAGTGATAACATATAGAAAAAGTAATTTTATTAATCATTTAACAACAACAAACTATATATAAATCCTTGTTGTGGTATAAAGTGCGACCTCTTTTTAATTAGTTAATTTTAGAAGACCTGATTGAAAAAAAGGTGTTGCTTAATCTGTATTCTAAACTTTTCAGATGTACTCTGTTATTATTATTTCTATAATTTATTATTGAAATGATCTGTCATTTAAAAAATCTGTTGAAATTCTAACAGCCTGGTTTTTCGCATTTTATGTTCATGTATCTTTAAATTAAATAATTATCTATTTTGAAAAATACAACAGCATACTTGGTATGCCCAATCCCAACCCCCTGTCCTCACCATGGGAAGAGTCATGTATGGTGGGCAAAAAAAATAAATAAATGTATGGTGGGCTACTTGCTGTAGTGCCACAAAGGAGCACTGAAGGCCTGTTTGTTTACACTAGGAAATATACTAATCAATAGGGACATGGTGAGGTTCTTTGACATAAGTCACATGCATGGACTATTTTTTTGGCTGCTAAACCCAATCAAAGAATCAAAAGTCCTAGATTGGATTAGTACACCAATAGTCATTGACTCCTTCATTCTGTGATGGGACAACCACACAGACATCTTGTTAAAATGGTCGCTCTTTGGATTGGTTTCTATTGTCCATGAAAATATGGCATCTGTCTTATGCAATATAATATCACTAACACTCTTGCTGGCAATAAAATGTGCAAGGAAAAGAAAACTATTGTTAGCTGAACACATTACTAGGGAAAAAATATTAGAAAAAATTATCTAACTTCAGAACTTATTTATTTTAATCAGTATTTTGATCTAAGCGTTTGATGTTCATAGTTCTTTTTTTAAAGAGAATAATAATTATGTGTACTCATGGGATTGCCATACTGTCATCAAGTTTTGAAGTAGGAGGCCCCCTTTGTAAAATATGATGGCATGATTTGTAAGAATTTCCAATGAAACCAATAAATTATAATAAATAAGCAAGCTAAGTTTTTAGTGGGCTTTCAGTTCAGATGAAGCAGCAAATTCTCTGGTTGTATTGACAACCTTGACTTAAAAATTTACAACTAAAAACAGTACAATTCTCAATGTTGTGTTTGAGATTTATATCTTTGGATTACTCAAAGTGACTGCAATATTGAAAATATTATTTTAGTCTTTGTTACATGTACTGTCAAATAGCTGACAAAAACGTTTCTCTTGTCCGTCTCGTAAGGGGTGTATGTTAAAATAGAAGGACTGCCAGAACTCAACAAAGACTGACTACTAAGGTGTCATGATAAGTCCCAGTAGTTCCCAATGCTATGTTAAGTCTGGGGTGTTTTGTTTGGCGGTAGCTTGTTCAGTTTCTTACAAGAGCTACTACATCAAAGCCTGATTCACACTTCTAGGGGTGGTGAATGGTCCTCTGAAAAATGAGAAGTCTCGGCAAATTCTTCCCAAGTCTTGGAATCTTGCACAACCTAGCGGTGGGTCTCGGAGTCTCAGATTTTGTGTGTTGGTCACATATATGCTTTTCTATCAAGTCACTAAACTTTTCTTTTTCGGTCTTGGATTTTAAAGTGCCAGTCTCTGCATCTGGGCGAGTCTCGGATTTACCATTCACCACCCCTACTTCTGAAATAAGAATGCTGGTAAGCAAAAGCACAAGAAATGCCCAGTTTAAATATGCACAAAGCAAGTGCAAACACAAGCACAATAAATTTAAGAAACATTTTCATTTTGCATGCGCTTGTGCTAAACCCCATCATGTTAATTTATCAAATCTGAACATTCATGAAACAAGCATGAACAACTGTTGTGCATGCATGTTTCAGCTTTCTTGTGCTTATCTCTCTTGTGCTTGTGCTTACAAGGGTAGCATATCAGAGATGGCAGAGCTTCTAACCATCCTGATCTAGGCAGGGTTAAACCAATCTTGTTTTGCAAATCCTGGATTATCCACAGTCCTAAGAAAGAAAAAGATTCACTCCCATAAACAATGAACAAAGCAAGTCATTGTTATCAATTCCTTGAATCTTATTTCACAAAATGTTTTTCATGGATAACAAGTGTGAACTGGCCATCAACTAAACAAGCGTTATTGACGAAATGTCTGGAGTACTTGAATTGACATTCTTGGTCTTCCAAATTTTAAAATTTTGATGGGAAATTAATAACACAGCCCTACTGAAAGCTCTTCACTTTCGTCGTTCAAAAAATTCCTTTTTCGGAAAGTCTGTCGAGAGGGTTTGTTTGGTCTGGACCAAAACACTATTAAAGATAAACGGTACAATACTACTTGTACAGTGACTGTCATTCTGTTTCAGGATTACTCAATAACGATGATTGCCTGAGCACTGACGAATGATATATTTTATTCGCGTTTACGGTTATTGGTTAAGCTTCAATTCATGTCAAACTATAGTATATTCTCGGAAACACAAGAGTAAAGACCTACAAACACAGAAAACGTTAAATACAAAATGAATTCTGCACACAGATAATTTCCTACACTGACAGTCATACTTACAAATACCAAATAGGTGCTGGCGCCAATAATGGTTACGGGTTGCTCCAGTGAAATATAAAATATTAGATTTGAAGCGGATCAGGATGCCACGTGGCTTGTGATTAATCCAGTAAAACGTATAAATAACGAAGCAAAATCCTCTCAAACTAGCTATGAACTTTTTATCTACTGTAGACGTCTTCTGAAAAAAACCTCACCTGGTTCGCTATGGTGCAAATTTAAAATGAAAGCTGCGCTCAATCACATTTTGTGACCATGATATCATGGCGGGCGAGGTGAACTTGAGCCAGCGATAATTTCGTAGGAAGTCAGCGGTTGAAGGTCAGCTGGGCCCGGTTCCTCAAAACCTCGATTAGTGCTAACCCAGGGTTAAATCGCCTAACCCAGGATCAAAATTTAACCCACGATTAAATTGCGTTCCACAAACACCGATTAGCGCAAACCCAGGGTTAAACCGTGGTTTGAATTTAACCCACCTAGCTAGGTGGATTAACTCGCTAATCGACTGATTTGCCAAAGCAAGTTTTACAAACTCGAGCAACTTTAAACAC
>JAOBRH010472705.1:0-10249 GCA_027575125.1 Umimayanthus parasiticus | reverse complement strand
CATGCAAGCGAGGCTTATGAGGCATTGTTGCATTGTTTTCCTTTGTTTTCTTGCCTCATAAGCCTCGCTTGCATGCATTTGGTCCCATTGTTTTACGCTTGTCCGCCATTTATGAATATAATGTCTAGAACTGCATAGAACCGGTCACGAAATGAGTCACTCCGGCTGAAAAAAGACAAAGCAAATGGTTCTATTGTTTTTATAGGTCTCTTATCGTCGATAAATGCTCTTCACCTACTCCAATGTCAAAAGATCACGAAATGAGTCACTCCGACTGAAAAAAGACAAAGCAATGTCTTTTATCGTCGATAAATGCTCTTCACCTGCTGTCTCTTCTATCAGTCACAATCCTGTCAACTAATTATTTTTTATGTTTATTCACAGTGTAATTTACTACAGTGTCTGGGTTTTTTTTGTTTTGTATTTTTTGGCGCTGACCCCAGCCATAAATCTTCGGTTTTGAAGGGTAGGCTGTGCAGGTAAATAGATAAATAAAATGGCAGTGCTTGACTGCTTGAAACCCTCGACTCTGAGCACCGTCGGAAATGACGACAGGATGTTACGAAACAAGTTTGTTGTTTGCAAATGCCCGGGGGGCCGGGACACTACTAACTGTCAAATACCCGTTCCCAGCACTCAACATAAAACAAATGCTCGGAGGGGATGCTCGCGGTTGGAATCGACTCGCACATAAGACGTAATCAAAAACATTACCCCAAACGTTCTCATTGCAATTGTTCGATACAAGTTAGTGTATCGTTACACTCTTTTACAAGAACCTTTTTTATGAGAACACGAGATGAAAAATGCCCAAAATGTAAAAACATACCGAGGCCGAGGAAAGGTAAAAAAATTTCATTATTTTTTTTTATTTTTTCATTATTTTATTTTTTTATTTTTTTATTAGTTCTTTCATTAATTTTGGATACTGATTAAAATCATCCAAGGAAATAGCCGTTTCTCGACTATTGTTCGTAAGTGCAACATCGCCCATAGTGTTGAGCAGGTAGAACTTTGGTTTTAACTTTTTTTTTCTTGCCGGCCAGGGTAGCACGTTTACATGTACTTCTGGCTGGTTGGTTTGTGCGGAAATTAACAATATACAACCAATATTAACAACTAAGTTTAAGAACATTATAAGAACATCTGAAGCTTAAATCCTGGAAATATTTAAGAACATTCAGCCTCAGCTCAAAAATTAGATCTTCTTATAAAAAAAAGTTGATACTCCTTGGTCACGTCCCAAAAAGAGGGCCACGAACAAGCTGTAAGGACAGCACAGAGCTGGAGACACCAATCAATACAATACCAACATTTATTTATTTTTGATTCAATGTAATATATTACTGGATGTTCCTCAGATTAAGATATCTACCAGTATCAACAATTAAACGTCTATTATGGTTCCTAAATACAACAATAACTTGATACAGGGACATCCGCCAACCTGGCACCCAGTTGGTCAAGTTATTAGAAAAGTTTGGCATTTTACTAAGCGTGATGAATTCCTTTACAATTTTAACTTATAATTTCTTTGTTAAACTCTTCTTCCAAGAAGAACTGCAATGTCCATACTACACGCTGACCTCAAAGTGTGCGGTGTCAACGATTGCTTAGTACTTTAATAACAGTACCACAACGCGATTTTTCCCCCAATTTATACAGTTTCCATAGAAGCGAAATTCCGGTGTCTTCATTTCTTGTATGAAGCACCAATAACGTTAAAATAACTACCTATCGTTGCACAAATTCTTGAGTAAAAAACAACGGTTGTATCAGTAATAAAAATAACTTAAAAAGATACCTATTTTTAATCGTTACGGTTTCTAAGACGTTACAAAACAAACATTATTTTAAACCCACAACAGGGAGTGACAACCTTTTAACGAAAAATTAATTAATTTAATAGAATCGTGGTAAGACTTTCAGAAGCTCGATAAAGAATACAACAAAAAATCTAGCTAAAACGCAGACAGCCATATTCTCAACACAAGCGAATAGCATGCCTTTTGTGGAAACATGTTCCTCAATTCTCTAAAATTACAATAGAGTTGCAGTTGATAACCACGAGATGAATGAACAACAATAGCGACGGACACGCCCCGGGAGGGAGTCACGCTGCGACTTCCCTCGACTTGCTACGATGCAATAACGTATGGTTTTGTGCAAAACTGCAGAAAATCGTACAATTTGCCTTACAAGCTACGATTTCATGCAATTTTCAAGCACAAATTTGTAGATGTAGTGCACTCGTTCCCGTGTACTTTCAAAAAAAGCTTACAATTGTCTACGATTTTTAAAATTGTTTACGATTTTTAAAATTTTGCGCGATTTAGCCGCGCATGTCACGATTTTCTGCATATGAAGCCAGCTTAAGGCTTCATTCACAACCATATCCGAGTATGTGAAGGAAATATAGACGGATTTGGTCCGAGTTTGCATTTGATTCATTGTTTTTCCTGGATATTTCTTGCACGCGTTCAAGGTCAGTATATATTTCCAATGAGTCCTAGTGAACTCATTTCATGTGTCACAGAAACTGCAATGGTTGCATGTGCTCACGGACAACTCCAAAGATCAATGGCTTATGACAACCAAAACTCGACACTAAAATCACCATAACGTATAAAAAAAATCGTTAGAAACCTTTTGCAGAGCCCATCTTTTTCAGTCTTAGACTGTTAAACAAGCATAGTGGTAGATATATGACATTTTTGCGAGTGTAACCTACTGCTAATATTTGAGTTCACGGAATTTTGAGATCGACCGCTGCATGCTGGGAACGCCCGACTGAATTTAGTGATTATATGGCACCATCCCAGAAAACCTCGCTCGTGCAAACTGGTCTAAAAATCACATTTTTACTTGTTTCTTTTGAAATAAGTCCAAGTATATATTCAAACGCAATTATCAGCTAGAGTTGTAAGTGGACCAACAAGCAATCCTTTGTTGAATGTAATCATAAGAACTATCGTATATTATTTTACGGATAAGATTAGTTTCTTCCACGAAACAAGAAAACCACAACGCTTCCTACTAACCTCGCAGCGCCTTCTGGGATGGTGCATTCTGGGAGGTAAGACATCGCACGCTGATTGGCTCACTATTAGCACGTGATAAGCGTTTGATCACGTGGTTCGTTTACAGGAGCGACAGCTGTCTTGCCCGTCTGTCGCCCCAATTTCGGCACTAAAACGCGGTTTTGGCGAGCAACTTTTTCAGAACTGAACACTCTTCAGTGTACATAATGCTTCGTCTCACCCATTTAGTCGTCTCACCCATCTACTCGTTACCTGCTTAACTCTCTTATAATTATCATAAAGCTAAATTCGAATTTACAACTTCACATAAAATGTTTAGACGGACAAGAGAACGTCGTTGGGGCTGTTTTCAATTATGTCGCGTTGTAGCCTCCTTCGCTGCCAGAATTAGTGGCACAAGGCTTGCCAGGGGTTTGGCTTGTTTCAGAAATGGATGCTAAAATGGACACAAAAATACCCAAACATCAGTGAAACTGAATATCATTACCTTATAGGGGGAAAACGTTCCATGGAATTAACTGATTTTATCTATGCCAATTTTGTCGGGTATTACGTTGAGCCGGTCGTTAATTTTGGCGAAGGTAACCAGGGCTGTACATAGGTTTGTACGTCAGGGGGGCAAAGACATGCTATTCTGGCGTTCTTGAAGCGATATTTGATCAAAAGATTCAGTAAAAACTTTTGCTTGGGAGGCAGTTGTCTCCCCCCTGTTAACTGCTCTTGTTTATTACTATTTTAACGACTAAACATAATCGTCAAGGATCGAAATAATACAATACATAATTATAGCTTTTATTAATCCGTATACTTAAGGCGTGGACTGCGATTTTGTCACCACAGAACTTAAATGTTGATAATTTAGAATTCTGCAAATACCAGCAAGAAATCTCCAGCGTTAAGTGTTGCTAGCTGACTTATGTTCCGCTGTTATGTTCAGAAACAAACACGAGATCTTTTTGTCACAAGCGTTTTCTCTGTACTAGTCGCAATATATTTTATGGAATGAGAAATTTTACTTTGGTTACGTATTAAGTTTTTGGAATTAAACAATTTAGCCCCTGCAATAGCGGTAAATACGCGAATCATTAACTTTATTAACAAGGTATATCATAGTTATAGCCTTAAAATTACCCAGTCCTTTAGGTTAATTAAGAGCAGGAGCTCAGGCGGCTCGTTATACAATGTCACAGCCTCAAAGGCCTGAGTTTCCAGTTTCAAATTCTCTTGTCATATTGACTACTACATATTGACAAAATAGAACAGCCAAAATGTGAGACTATCAAAAACTTTGACATTATTAGTTCTCAAGTTACTATCAAAAGCCTACAAAACAATGTTGTATTTTTTCCCTACCACGCACGTACCCAAGCCGGCACGCACACGCACCATTACTCTACGTGTAATAGTTAACATAACTATCTCTGGTTTGCAGGCTCTCACTACTCGCTCCCCCATTCCCCACCCAAAAAAAAGCAATGTCATGTGTATGTAGCACAGTACTGTACCTGTAGAAGTTCCTTAGCTCCTGACCGCTTTTCTACATCCATTTCCAAAGACTGGGACAAGAAATCTTTGAAAACTGGTGATAGTTTCTCAGGGTGAGCTAATTCAGGCGTGCCATTGGTGGCAATCAAATATAGAGCCTGCCAAGAATAACAACAACGTATATAAGTCGTACAACCGTCAAACGTTTACAATGATACCGTCTGTCAAACAAACCCCTTCCGCTTCCCACATTTGCTTGGAATTCACTCGTAAAGATTCGAGTTTGTCTTCTGGTATATTCAAAAGAATATTTGCAAACAAATAGACAATCAGCCCACAATTCAACTTGTTGCAACTAATGACCTTACGGTCAAGTATCATGTCGGTCAAGTTCTCAACTTCCAGCCGGAAAACTAATACTATCCCCAGTGGGATTAGACACCAGCATATTCACCTTGGGGGGTTTAATAAGGCATTGGCTATCCACTTTAAGAGGGTAAGACACTGACATACTCACCCTAAGGGGTAACCTATTGACAATTTATCCTAAGGTGGTAAGACACTCACATACTTACCCGGAGGGGGTGAACACTCACATATTCACCCTAAGGGGGTAAGGCATTGACAATTCACCCCGAGGTGGTAAGACATGGACATACAGTACTCACCATAAGGGGGCAAGACCCTCTTATACTCACCCTAAGGGAAGACACTCACATATTCACTCTCAAGGGGTGAGCCATTGGTATACTTATTCCCAGGGCTGGGTTGTTAAAAAGTGGGTTAGCGCTAACCCAAGGTTAAATTTTAACCCACAATTGGCTTTACCTCCTTAAAAAATTTTTTGGGCTGTCATTTCGAGTTTATGTAATTGGGTTCCTTGGAGTGTACTTCAGTAATACTTTACAAAAGCTGAAAGTGTTTCTAGATAAAGAATTTAAAGTTTAAAGTTTTGCCTAACCTTGGGTTAAGTTTAACCAAGGCCGTAGTCTGAGTCTAGCTACAGCCCTGTTAACCCACTTTCAAACAACCGGGCCCAGGGGGGTAAGGTACTGACTGACATACTCACCCTAAGGGGGTTTTCATTCAAATAAGGAGGCTCCCCTTCCACCATCTCAATTGCCATAATTCCTAAACTCCAAATATCAACCTGAAAAAGAAACAACCAGCAAGTTATTCTTTCATGCTCACTGGCACACAACACAAGAACCAACCAGAAGTAGGTTGGCCTTTTATTGTCAAATTGGGGAAACACTAGAGGTGACCCATATACTGAAAATTCTCTCTTCATCTAGCTCTAGAATAATCTGGTCAGCATTATCCTGAATGGAAGTAGTCAACGACCAAAACTAACAAACTCTATATAAACTCCTGGATGAAAGCGCCATGATCAAAGGTAATGGCGCAACAAACCAGAGGATATATAAGACTAGTGGATAAAGACCTTGGGTGCAAAACGTACCCTTTCTCAAACCCTGATTTACATTTATAATACATCCACGCAAAAAAAATCTCATTTGGACACTTAACCACATGTAAGATTTCTGTTCTTAAAGAATGCTGGAAACACTTTTTGCAATTTCAGCCAAATTTTATCACAAAGTGCAATAGGGTAATAGGTTTACTGCAAACTACTGTGTGTGAGAGGTTGGCACAGTTGGCAAGATCTCAACTGTCAACCAGGGAGTCCCGGGTTCAACCCCCAGCCTAGTCAAAGGTTGAACTTTGGGCAACCTTCTTTCGCCACACCATCTGTGGAATAATCCATTGTTCTAGTCTCTCAACAATCTATAGGGAGACTTAACAGAACCCACGCACTTCTCAAGAAGCATAGGGTAAAACTAATCCTGGTGTTGTGGCCTGTTAAACGAGGGTGTTACTTAATGTCTCAGAGAGAAATCATGCGAATAGCTGATAGAAGTCTGGCTAAGACCCTCAACCAGTGAGCCATGCATTTGTTGTAACAGGTTGCTGAAAAGCCCTGCAAGGAGCAGCTGAAATGTACTGTACTGTCAGTACTACATCATGATGAGATGCTTCAGTATATAGTCTCTCTACCAATCATCCCTTTAACAATAGACAACAACTAAAGATGCTCTCCTTACCTTGGGTCCATACTGCTTCCGCGTCACTACCTCTGGTGCCATCCAGTAAGGTGTTCCCACCATTGTTGATCGTTTGTTCTGCTCCGGAGTGATTGTTGCGCAGAAACCAAAATCAGCTGCAATGTGAAAGCAAAGTATAAGCCTTCCATTTCTGATATATTTTGTGGCTTTTCCACTAACTTACTTACTCATCTGTTATAATTTAATCTGTATCAGGAGGGACAGAAACTATAAATTATTAGTCACTAGCAAGACATGTCACACGTCTCCCTTCACATTCCAAAATATTTGTGCAAATAAACTCTGTCACAGATCTTCTTTTTTTCCCCTCATACTGTCCCTGAATGGAACTCACTCCCTCCAACTGTCCACAGTGCTAACTCCCTGAATTCATTCAAGTCTCAACTAAACAACAGTCATTAATATCAGAGAATGATATAATTAATACTAGCCATTATCATGGCTAACTATTTTATCCCCTCAGGGAGGTCGGCAGTACATAGTAACAATTTAGATCATCTAAAGTAACTCAAGAATGGCTGCATGTATTTTGCTTGAATTCAACAGATCTTTTTAAAATAATCCCTGAAATAATTTAATTGGGTTGCTGATCACTCAGACTGGATTTTCACAATGACTTATCAGCACCAACCTCCAACATTTATAGTACAACTTAACCAAAGATTTGGTCTAGAAACCAGCCCTAGAAGTAGAATGTTGCACAAAGGTAGCATACTAACTCCATAAACAAGGATCATAGGTAACGCAACAGTTTTTGTTTGCTTTATAAAAACAGACAGATAAAACACTGTAAGCCCACGGGGGTCATACTTCAGGTAAAACAGGTTGAACATTTTCTAAGTTTTGTATTGCAAAACCTTGTACAAATTAGTTTAGTTTAGTTTAGTTCATTCAATTCGTCACATAATTACAAACAAAAAGTTATTATCAAAAGATATTGGGCATGACAGGGGAAAGGAACAGAACTTGCGTCCCAATAATATTGAGACCTAACCCCTATATTTAAAAAGGTTGAGAGAATAAAATTAGAAAATGTGAAAAGAGGTGTAAGTAAACGAAGACTAAAGTGTGTGCATTTAAATTACAAAACACCAGAAGAAATAACTTGTATTCTAACCCGGAGGGATACAACCTGATCTCTTAGAAACATAAATATTGAAAAGGCTCTTTTTAAACAGATTAAGTGAGGTAAGCGACTTAACTTCCAATGGTAATGAGTTCCATACTTCGGCAGTCCTAATAAAGTAAGAATGTCTATAATAGTCCTATTAATAAATGGACCCATGACTTGGCTTGCTCTCATGAGTTGTGGTTTGTTAATTCAATCAGCACTTGCTACACTATTGAAAACTTAATATGAACTTACTTAATTTGACCTGTCCGTCCATGCCAAGTAGAATATTATCACTCTTGATATCCCTGTGTATAACTCCATTTCCATGAAGAAAGTCTAATGCTTGTAGACACTGAAATAGATTGAAAATATTAAGTGGTTAGTCAACATTTTAACACATTCAAGATGAGACTGGAGCAGCTCTAGTTTTCATTACTACCCTTCAGGGTGTGATGTGAATTTAGGGATTAACAATGATGAAAAGTAGGACAAAAACTGCAAACTTGTGGGCCAAAACTTATTAAAGCAAATCACAAACTGAAACATTTTTCTCTCCCAAAGCAAAAAATTAAAACTAACTATTTTGTAGACCAGAGAATATCTGAATTCACACATTGCCCCCCCCCCTCTCTCCAAACTAGTACCAAAAAAGGTTGAATATAATTATTTCAAAATGTATCTTTCATCTATCAACTAGATGTACCACAACTACAAAATTACAGATCTATGTAAAAAGGTATGAAGAGGTATAAAAGCCAAGACACATTCTGGGACTTGAAACTTTTGACAAAACAAAAATAATAAAAAAGAAAGAAGTGGTATTAATAGTATTGTTGCAATGAATCATGTGTATTGCGAGTATTACCTACTCAAATAGTTAATAAAAGGAAAAAAGAGAGAAACATTCTGTGTTAGCTTTCACAACACAACAGGTAATGTTATTGCTGAAATATTAAACCAATTTATTCAAGTAAGAGTCATTCAAGGCTATGCTGCCATTTCCCTTATGCATAAAAACACAGCATCTAGCTGATACCAAAGTTTCAAAAATTAATAACACAAATTGTACTCCAAATCAAATCTGATACATTTTGCAAGATTCGCACAGAAACCTAAGAATTATGTTTTCATTACTCTACATTACTTTCCATAATTAGGAAAGATTCCCTTTTTAGCTTCTGGCCAAGAACAACAAGTTAATGCAGTAACAGGCCTGGGCACTAAATAGGAAAAACATTTGGAGTGCCATCCAAATTTGTTTAGGCAATCCAAGAGTATTTTGGCTTGCATTTTTCCCTTTCATTTGGCCATCCAAACAATTTTTGGCTTGCCAGTTCCCCATTTTGCCCTGCCGTTTGGCCCTTGGTATGCTGCTATTTCGCACCCTGCAGTCTCTATAACATCACTGAAATGGAGAAATTGATTTTCGTAACTCAGCTTCTTAACCATTTTCTCCTGTGTTTTCCATTTTTTTCTTTTTGTTAATTAATTTAGTTAATAAAATTTAATTAATAATTAATCTATTAATATTTTTGTCTGCTCTTCTTCCAAATATTTAACTTGTTACATGTATTTGGTTCAACTGCTGACCAACCAGAAGGAACCCTACATTACGGGGGAGCAACACATCAAAGTTTGGTCATGATGAAGGGAATCGAAGAGGATATTTCAAAGGGAAAAATGTTACTAGAACACAACAAACACTGCCCAAAGTGCCACTCCTCAGATAACATACTGACTGGCGTTCATCCATTAAATATAAATTCCAAAATTTTATTTAAACTCTCCTTAAATCCATAAAAACTAAAAAATTAATTCCTTCAAAATTAACAGTTCGCACCCCCCCAATCACTTTTTATCCTAATTTATGTCCCAAAATTCTCAGAATATTTATGAATCTTTACCAACTACAGTACTGACAGTGTCACTATGATTTAAATTTGCATTTTTATAAACTGCAACCAAGATTATGATGGAATTAAGCCTGAAAATTTGCCTTTATGAGTTGCTCCCCTTTAAGAGGCATTTCATAATATCTCATTGATATCAGTCTCTACATTTCATAAACTGATCACACAAGGTTTTTTTGAGCTTCAGCACCTGTTGCTGACATAAAAATTGTGGAGCAACTAGTCAACTTACCTCCCTACATACTGAGGCAATCTGTCCCTCATCCATACAGGTCTCTGTGACTACATCAGTTAACGAGCCACCAGCTAGATATTCCATAACTACCCATAGCTCTTCCCCAACCAGGTAACTGTCTACGTAGTTCACAATGTTAGGGTGTTTGTTCTCTCTCATTACCAAAATTTCATTGATAATTAACTCCTGCAAATGATAACAAAGAGATCGTTAAGTACTTTCAAACTTTTAACAGTACCAGCTTAGAAATTCCTGCTACATAGGATGTCATTTAGGAGTTGTCCATTTTTTCATCATTTTCATGAGCATACAAAACATACACTTTTTGTA
This sequence comes from Umimayanthus parasiticus, assembly GCA_027575125.1. NCBI lineage: Eukaryota > Metazoa > Cnidaria > Anthozoa > Zoantharia > Parazoanthidae > Umimayanthus > Umimayanthus parasiticus. Next base: position 8 of record JAOBRH010472705.1, on the reverse strand, counting down.
ACCCCCCC
>JAOBRH010472482.1:0-12787 GCA_027575125.1 Umimayanthus parasiticus | reverse complement strand
ATACCTGAAATTTAAACAGTTCAAACGTACGCAAATATTCGATTCAGAAATCGGGTAGAAACCCCGCCATTTCAAAGATGGAGTAGCACCGAGTAGCGTCATGAAAAATGAACAAAATTACATAGTTACAGTTACAAATAGTTTATTGACAACTAGAAACACAGAGAAAAGCGAAGATCTAACACTCAAAACCAGGAACTGCTGCATGAAAAGCGAATTCAAAAGTTTAAAGAGACGACTGCAGTTTTTACGTTAAAATTGAATATCTTCCAAGTGTTTTAGATAATCATAAATAGCTTTAGTTAATCTACTGGGCATTTGTGCACAGAAATCTTGAAAGCTGTTTCACGCCATAGCAAATAGCCAATTGAACACTTAGAAATTAAGTCGAAATTCAAGCTACAAATTTAAGTCTTCACATATTATGAGTTGGGCCACTTATAAGATTATCCCTACTTACTATCCGGACGCCCACGCATGTTCCTATTTTCTAAAATCCAAAAATTATGTGGCTTCTTGTAGATCGACTTGCCACAAGTCGACTAGATAATATTTTTGCTAATGGCGCGATATATAAGCACGATTAAAAATTGAAAAGGGCAAAAACCCCAGAACTGAACAAACCGAATAGGATCGAATAAACCGAGCTTCGAAGCACCGGGCGCACCAGAATGGGAAGAAATCGTGCGAACGACTGCGAACTTTGCCAGAGTCCAGGCTTCTGTACCGTATACTAGCCTATCTTTGACTTTGACCAAACAGAACATAACTAACATTAGGTTCTTCGACTTTATATTGTAAAATGTTGGTTTCCACTTGCCCAAATAGTTCTCGATAAACATAGATGTAGAGCTTGATAAAATTAAATATAAGTGGAGATAGAAAAACCTTTAAAACATTTAAAATATCTGTGAATTTGCTATCTAGTTAATAATCTAAGATCGAAAATGCGTCACAGTCCAGTTCGACGTTCCCAGTTGTCATGCTTCATGAAACCATTTTGAAAATCAGCAAACAGTGCAGGAATCTCAAATAGTAGTTGCAAGTTAGCGAGTCCCATGTTCTGCGGAGATCAGTTTGAACAGGTTATGCATGTGCATATGAAGTCTTGCGTTCAACTGTATTAAAGGCTGGTTTATTTTTTGTCCTTCACTTTACTTTTCTTCTCAACCAAAACACTGAACTAAATAATTGAACACACAGTAACCGCGGGTAAGAGGCGGAAGACACTTTTCTCACTATTGAATTTTCTTTTTGTGCCACTCAAAAGTTCAGTTTCAATTCAGTAATGCGTTGAGCTTTGTTTCCGGGCTTTTCTTATTCGGTTCAGTCCGCGGGTTAAGTCGGGGCATGCTACCATGTTAAGGACTTAGTAATGTTCGTTTCGGCTATAGCTTTTGCTATCTGCAAGCAGAGCTTAAAGAGATGTTGTTTACGAGCTTTTCATACGGCTTTATTATAACACTGAGTTCAGCTGAGCTGAGCTGCAAACTACTCCATAACATGCTGTGCTGTCAGGCTAAAAGCCTCCTTCCCTTTCCGCCAAAAGCGTTTATAAATCCAGTGATAAAGCAGGGGTAATATTTTGAGTGACTTGTACGGACCAAAGAGGGTTTGGAGGGATCAACTTCATAACCCGTAAATAAAATCAATCAATCGCACTACTTATGGATTAACGAATAAGCTTTATCTTCTCAAACGGCTACTTGACTATAAACCGTGGTATGTATTAACTTTCTTTGGAGATTGCAAGTTTGCGGACGTGTTGGAAGACTCTGTCGCAGTCAAAGGGTCAACATGTTTTCAAAAGGTGCTGGCTTTTTTTCAACGATATGCTTTAACAAAAGCTCAGGATTCGGGCTTTTTTCTTAATCATTTTTTTCTTCGATCAAATCCGACAGATGACGAAAATCCACGAAGTTATGGTAAAAAATTGCACAGGTTGGGAATTCAGGCTGCTCTCTGAGGCTTGTTTGATTTTAAACGCAAGGCAATAATTAAAGCTTTTTATTGAAAGAAACTGGAATTGGTCTGTTCGGGTTGTCTTTTCCTTTTTTTTTTACCACAAAGTTTTATGACATAGTAAAAATTGAAAAGTATTGACTGTATAACGTGACACAAGATCGACAAGCTCAACAGACTTTCGAAGACTTCAACTTATAAAAGATTATTTTTATGTAGTGCAACGCATCAGGATTGAGAAAAAGTTTATCAACTTATTTTAAAAGCTGTCTCAGTAATAGTTCCGCTTTTTCCCTCAAAGTTAAATCTTGCAGTGAAGTCTTTGAGTAAACACTCGAAGATTAATTTTGGGAATAAGCTAAGTATGGATTTTGATCAACAAAGATTGATACTGATATGTTTTGAGGTGTAGCTTATAGGCATAGCTGGTGTCGCAGGTCGCGTCAGATAAGATCAGAGCAAACAGTCTGCTCTAGCTGACAAAGGGCTAACGCTCGAAACGTCAGTTATACACTAAAACTCGCGGGCAAAACCCATTGATATAAACCAGTCAATAGTTGAGTAATAACATTTGTGAAAATCAAACAATTGTGTTTGTGACATAGAAGCACCCAATATCGTTAGACGTCCGACTAATTTAAGGCTTTCAAGCTTAAATAGCTGATCTAGCAACTGGTGGAAAACAAATCCAAACTCAGATCTATGCAATGCAATGTAATGCGTGTTAAGAAATTAGCTTCTTCTCAAAATAAAGACTTTTTCAATATATTTTAGTATTATTCATATTCTCTGTTAACGTGTTAATTAACAATAGAGCTCTTTTCAGTGAGTATAGCTGGGTCACATATATTTGTGAAACCCACAATGTTCTTTTTGGCTGTAGAATAACAGAATCCCCGAGACTTGTCCGATTAGGGTTTCACCTTTTATGAAAAGGTTGACCTTACAACTCAAAAAATACAACGAATTTTTAAATTATTGACAAAATTGAAGTTAACTCACGCAGTGTAAATACTTGTTAACAAAAATTGTACTTTTCTTAAAACGGCAAAAAAATATTTACTGAACTATTTAGTACCTGTACGACATTCACGAGTTTAAAGATCTCCTTCCTTCACCGAGTCGTTGCATGGCATACTTTGGCTAATACTTTTCACCGAGTTGGCCACAATATTTGTGAAACCACAAAGGTACAGGAAAAAGCGAGCTGATCCGTAATTCAGAAAGGCTGGACCAGCAGACATTGGCTTGGGGTATGAGGTTTGTACGATTAAGGATAAAATTTTAAAAAGTTCGCGTTGCAACGCAAGAAAAACAAAGTCCTTCTAAAACCTAAAAATGGGCTTTTTAGTTCCGTCATTTACTACTGAGCTACCGAGTCAACTATAGTAAGTCGTGAAGTCGGTCCTGATTTTTTCCAGCATTTGTTTTGATATTATTCCCTCTAAGACATATCAGAGTTTCTCTCACTGATGATGAACAAATATGTATGTACCATACATGCATGTGTATTAGGCTTGTCCGACTAAGGCTCAACTGGAGCGGTTCAATGCAGGAACTTGATTTTTTGTCCATTGTTTATTCTAGTGACACACCTACAACTAACATCAGTTCAGATTTAATTTATCCCGGACTTTTTTAGAAATCATTAACACTAATAGTACTCTGGTATGGGTTGTATGATTTGAACGAGATGGCCACAATATTTGTAAAAATCACAATGTTACGGTAAAAATTGAGTTGATCCGTAATTTTAGAAGATTTGACTACCTATAACAACGACATGAAGTATGAGGCCTGTACGGTTACAACGGTTAAGGGTCAACTTACGGAGAGTTTATATTGCAACGCTGTTACAAAATTAAATAGATTCAGCACAATAAAAGTTATCTATATTTAGTTCACAAAATTTGTCAATTTGTTGCCGTATATTTTAGTCTAGATTTGTCTACATTTCTTCGAAACTTTTAATTTTAGAGATCTGTTGACACCAAATGGCATTTTGGTATGGGTAGCATGGGCTGAACGAGCTGGCCAATCACAAACTGTTTTTTTTCTAAATTGAGCTGATCGATAATGCAGTAAGGTTTGACTATCTAACAACGGCTTGGGGTATGAAGCTTGTACGAATAAAAATGCGTGAGATTCGAGATTAAACAAGAAAAATAAAACCCTTACAAAACCTAAATTAGTTTCAGTATAACAAAAGTTGTCTATTTAGTTCACAAAATTTGATGTCGTCGTATGTTTTTCAAACATATCAATATATAGTCACAAGCTGATTTATATTTCTTTTAACACTTACTCCTGGACGTCTTCTCAAAAAAATTGTTAACATCAATTGGTATGCTGTATAGGCTGCATAGATTGGTCGAGTTGGCCACAATATTTGTGGAAACCACAGAGCTACTGGTAAAAGATAATCTTAATAAGTTTGGTTACGTTCCTCAGAGGCCTGTCCGATTAAGGGCTTTCACTAAAAGATTTGCTGTTGCAATGCTGAACTGAAAACCATGCAAAATGATCAGTTTATATAACAATATTGGCGTTTACTCAAAACAATATTTTGTTTGCTTTTCAGTAGCTGACAGCAACAGGTTCTTAATTTTCTTCTTGTCTTCTTAATTCACCAAGTTGGTTTGCCTGAAAGCCGTAAATTCATGGTAGAAGAGAGATGATCAAATTAACTAGAGCCGAGGCCTCACTCGACTAAACGCCAAAAACAAAGTCATTTTTCTAAAATAATTCAATCCTAAGACCAGCATTATTACAAGAATTGGCTCAAGTTTAAATTCTTTATTAAAATCAATGTTTGTATTTGGCGTACGTGACAGCCTATTTTTTTTTTCTTTTTTTTGCATTGCAGTTGGTACAACACACAGAGTTAGACACGTACGGATTACAAAGATATAAAGCTTGCAATATGGTTCGTATTAAATTAGTAAGTAAGCACAATTGTGTTAAAATAGATTTTTATGATACTGAGTACCAATAGCAACATCGTTTCTAATTCTTGATATTATTAGTCCTGCTAGCTTGAAATGTGTGTGTGTGTGTGTGTGTGTGTGTGTGTGTGTGTGTGTGTGTGTGTGTGTGTGTGTGAGGGGGGGGGGCGCGGAAGGGGAGGGAAGAATGATTTCTGCGCAATATATTTTTTCTTGGTCAATCTTCGGCAATTTTTTTTTTCTGCTTATGCACTCATTTTTTTATATCTTTTCGACGAGCAAATTATTTTTTTTCGCCTGGTTCAATCGTTAAAACTTCCTTTTTTGCAATATCTTCCACTTCTCTCTCCCCCCGAACTCCCACCACTGGCGGATCCAGGGGGGTTCCAAGGGTACCACGGAACCCTCCTCAAGGGTTTTATCTACAACCACCAGAGTGAGAATAGGCTATACAGACTAGTATACACAGTTGGAAAATTTAAGAAACGGAACCCCCTTTGCAAAATTCTCAGGATTTGCCACTGCCCGCCCACGAGATCAATTGGTCGGTCCCTATAAAGTACGCTATACATGTACTTTAAATAAGTAACTGAATACCCTGAGATACTCGGGTCGGGTTTTCATAAGATTTAGTTTGACTTTGAGTCTTGCCGCACCGTACAGAAAAGGATGGAGTCTATCCACTTTACTGAGCACAGCGGGAAAGCATAGACAAAGCCCATGTACTTTTGCGAAATTCAACCTAGTACTGACGTAATGTAGTGGTGTGGTTTGAAATTTTTATAACTTTGCTATGCGATTTTACGACCATAATCCCAACTTTTGACTGAAATAAAAAAACTTCGCAATATCCTTCACGACCAGCACAACGAATGACCTCTCTCGATGACCCCTTTTGTCGGTCACACTTCGCTTGGCGTTCGCTGATTCAAAATTTGCCCTCCTGAAATTGATTCCCCTTGGTTCTCCGAGGAAGAACGATCGAATGATCACTATACGTGTTTACGAAATTTAAACAGGTAAAACAAATAGAGACTTTCGTTTTTCAAGATCCTCTATCACAGGACAAGAGTTCACGATTAAATAATCGAGTGTAGATTGATTTGTATCGTGGCGTGGTGGACATTTGACTGTGCCCAGCTGTGTTTGCACGAGAGTACTCGTGCTGGGAAATGATCAGTTTGGGGTTTGAATTGTAAACACAGCGTCTTTGTCGCTAAAGTAACACTACATTACTTTGTTGTTTCATGAGGAAAAGTTCACCAGCTGTGGGACCCGTAGGCATTCTAACTCTAGTTTGTTTTCTTGTTGGGACTTCTAGACTGCCAAAAGAACCTTCAGAATTCTGCCAGAATCAGTTCAGACTTTATCAGTTTTAATATGAGTTTATAGTTTATCGTGTCTGCCGAGATTTGAGACTGAATTAAAAATTCATTGAAAGGCTTGGCTGCCTTCATGCTGAGTTGTAATTATCAGGTGAATTAAAATTCATCTGATAACTATATAAAGTATCAAGACATAGTTGGCAGAGGGAGATCAAGATCAGTATATATGTAACTTTGAATGATCCCTGAACAGAAACAGCTCAAAATACAAATGCATGGTACGGTATGTGTCTACTTGAAAAAGTATTACGAAATCGCAAATACTTATTTTATATTGATTTTTTAACTGTGTACAGTACACTGAAGGAGATAGAAGCAAGATTGTAAAGACAGAAGAAAGGGTGGGTTTTAACTAAGCAAACTCGAAATCGTCGTTGAGTATTTGTTTAAATTTAAACTTGGTTTTGACACCCTTTCTAGTAATTAATTAGAATCCTTTTTGGATTTCTTAAACAACAAAAGTAAACGAAATGTCACTATCTAAACTACCGACTGCGTGAAGACGTCATTTCTTAATGGAAAATTGAACTGATTCTGCAAAGCAAATCAAAATTAATTTGGAAACAGTTTAAAAAACAAACTCTCAATAAGAAATAGTGAAGCTCTTATTAAATCTTAATTCGATTCTAAAAAATATTCGAGGTTAAACCCAGTTATTTATGCCCGAAGTGAATGATGTACTCAACTATATGACAGTGATAAAAACATCGTCTTCACAAATTATACGCTACAGCAATCAATATTGTTGTTGTTTGTATTGAAATGCAAATTTTCATTTTGTCTTAATTGCTTTTAATTCGCTTTAGATTACTTAAAGAGCCTCAGAGACTAATACAAACAGTCCTTTACTTTTTAGATAAGAACGCAGACGAGATGTTGATTCACTCGCGAGTAATTTTGCCAGTCTTTGACTTGAGCACGTGACTCAGTGGTAATGTTTGACCAACGAAACGAGATATGAAAATTTTGTCATTTTGCTTGAATTTACCACAGAGACATGACAGCAGTGGTTTTGACGTTGAGTTGAGGTTTCCAAGTGATTCAATCCGTCAGCGATACATTGTGGGTGTTTGTTTTATCAGAACGGCAAGATTTCCTGAAGGTACATGATGCAGTGGACACTTTTTTTTATCAAGTGTGAACATTATTCGTGTTCACACTTGATAAAAAAAGTGTCCACTGCATCATTCATGCCTCGGTTTAATTGGAACTGTCCATTTCTGTGACCCGAAGGTTGACATAGCTAGGTTACATTTGTTTAGAGGTGACATTTGTTTGCTACTTTCAGCGTTGGTGAAGCAAACTTCATACAAAATCGTGGCTCTTCTTAAGCGCAAGATATCGCGCATATAAAAGCTCTATAAACTGGATACTCTTTTGGCACTCGGAGAAAGATTATCAAAGTGCGACGGCGGTTTTTTAAACTTGAGAGCATTTCACACCTTCTCAGATATAAATCGTTAAATGGGATGTCGTTCTTTTAGCTACAAAAGAATTTCCGCGGAGCCTTTGACCGCAAAAAGTTAAGACGGAAGAAAAATTTTGTTATTAGCCACGGGAAATGCGTTAATCGCATGGCTAAATGAATCATCTATCAAAGGTGGTGCTTTGCTGAATTCCAGCCAGAGATTAGTAGATTCATTAGAGGACACATCTGGAACTTCTATCCACACTTCGGCGACTTTCAAGAGCAGTTGTTTGGGTCAAACCTTATCTACACCTTTTGGAAACTATTGCATTGGCGCACAAGGTCCGTTCAAAACAACAAGGGACAAAATTGCGCTATATTCAACTTTGTAGGAAGGATTTTAGAAAGAGTACTGTGAATATTGCGTGATCCTGTCTGAGACTAAAGGATGGCCAGTAACCCCTTGTCCAACATGACTGTCAACGCTACAGGCGACTCAGACCCTGGTTGTTCCTATCTGACATATGTTGACGCGGACGTGAGCAAGGCGTTCAAGACTACAGCGTATGTGATGGCGATGTGTGTATCACTGGTGGGGAATATCCTAGTGGTGGCTGTGGTGCTAAAAAACCGCAGCATGCGAACAGTCACCAACTACCTGATCGTAAACATGGCCGTTAGCGACCTGTTCTTGACTCTCTTCAATATGCCACAAGGTATCTACTTCATCAATTCCAGTCCCGACTTCACCTGGCCCGTCGGCGACTGGGGAACTTTCTCTTGCAAGTTCCTGCCCTTTATCCAATCTGTTTCAGTCGCCAGCTCAGTGCTAACTCTAACGGCAATAGCCATTGATCGTTTTCTAGCTATTGTCTTCCCCTTAAAGGTGTACGTGACGTTCTCCATTGCCTGGGTTACCATAGCAACAATCTGGGTGGTTTCGACCGCTACAAGTGCATTTTTTCTCAGCACCATGATTATTATTGAATACGGAGGTGCTTTCTTCTGCTATGAAGTCTGGGCAGCCCCTTTTGACAGCGATGAATCCCCCAAGAGCTACACCATAGTCCTGTTTGTCGCATTCTACGTCATACCGCTGGTCACCATGTCGATTTTGTACGGAATTCTTATCTGGAAACTATGGATCCGCAAAGTTCCCGGACAACACAGCCTCGAGAACCAAAAGCGAGCTGATAAGAGCAAGAAGAAAGTGCTGAAGATGTTGATGACGGTCGTGGCTCTGTTCGCAGTCTGTTGGCTCCCAGTGTACATCATGCAGTTCTTAAGCTTTTTTGCACCCAAAGTATGTATTCCACATTATGTCGTGTTCATTGGCTATTTCTTTGGTCATCTGAACAGCGCTATCAACCCCTGTGTCTATGCAATATTCAACGTTAACTTTCGCCGGGGATTTATCGACATTTTAAAGACACTTCAGTGTCGGCCACACTTCAAGATTCAACCTCTCTCAGCCAATGAGGGAGCCGACAACGCTTGTAATGGTGGGTCGAGGGAAATGCCCAAAGGTACAGCCTTGACGCAGCTTCCACCCTAATGCTAATCTCATGAACTCTGGCTGAAAAACTAAACTATAACAATTAGTGTAGCGGTGTTTTAGAAGCTCGTTCCAATACGATGTCTAATTTATAGTCATAGCTGCACGTCAAGCGTTTTTGTTTCCTTTATTATTCACCGAAAACTTGAGTTTTTAAGATAATTTTGGGTTAATTTCCAAAGCATAATTATACGAGAATTATTCTTGTAAAGAAGGTGAACGTTTTAGTCGAATCTTCAAATGGCTAAAAATTGTTTGTCAGTTGATACTAAAAGAATTGTTGTAAACTTTAGCTGCAGCTCGGTGAAATAGTTTTTTACTTTAAATCTAGCAACTTAGAAAAGTGGCTGGTATTAGCTACAGCACGTCAAGTCTTGTTTACCAAAAAAACGACTAGCTTTTTGAAATTCATTTTGCATGAGTTAATTTTCCAGCTCATCAGTCTATTGAAGGAACATTTTCAGTCTACTGTTTCTAAAGGTTACTTGTATTGATGAACTTATTTTCCAAGACAAAGTTATATTTCTTGTGTAGACGTTAGAAGTATATCAATGACTTGGGGAACTAAAATGATGAATCGAAAGAAGCATACCGTATTTGATGCTATGCCCATAGACTGATTTAAGTTAAATAAGATATATGTCATCTACCTCACATACAGACACAACCACACACACAAACACACACACACACACACACACAACATTTTATGTCAATCACAAGCACACAGTTACACCCAGCCACACGTGTATAAGGTTTGATGAACAAATGTTGATAAGGCATGCAACAAATGTTGGCATGTTAGGCTGAAAGCTAACGTTTCCGGAACGTTATTCAAACATTCATCCATGCACATAATTCACCTCAGTTACATTCACACATACATATACACATAATATATAGACCCATATATAATATTAGATATATTATATAGAAAGAGAGACAGACAGACAGAAAGACAGATAGATAGAGACAGATACAGAAAGAGAAAGAGAGAGAGAAGCTGGATCTCCAGCGACGATGCTACGTACAAGAAGCCCTGAGCGTACGTACTTAGTCATTTGTTTTTATATATTAGGAAGGAGTCGACAACTTGTACGAAATATTACAAAAGGATTACGTTTGAAAACGTTTCGCTTATTAATTCTGGTTTGATCAGTAGTCTTACATGCAGTTCAATGCTGTATTCGAGCTAAGCACCTGAACAGCTTAGCTTATCAACCCTGGTCTTGTGTCTGTGCAATATTAATTTTAAAAAAATAATGGAGAACATTCATTCACACCGTAGATTTCATAATTATGCATTTCCATTTTGCTGTTTCTATCAGACTGCATGCAATTTTTTTACGGGAATGGCTTAGTTTATAAATGGTAGTAAATAAGTCCGTAATTTAAACATGTGTTTTCACATGAACGCATGCTATAAATATAAGCTAACTAGAGAAAAAAGGTCTAGAGAACAGGAGTTCCTGAAATACTACCACACCTGAGTATTTCTAATTCTAGTTACATGTAGTACTTATAGTATTGTAGTTGCACAAAATACATCAACGCTGTAGCCCGTAACTGAGAGCCTTACAAATTTATCTATATTTGTTAGTTCCATTCCCAATTTGTAATCCATTTTAAAATAAAGAATTGTTTTCAAATAATCTCACTGATGAGGAAAGGTCCATTATATCTTCCTTGATGTGTGTTTATGTAATCATCAGTTGATATAATTGGGGCACAACGTCGGTGATAATTACATTTTCGAGCAGGGAGCAATTTTGAAAGCTTTCGAGCTTTGGTTTCCGTTCACAGCGGAAAATGGTTGATTTGCTTCGGCAGGTGCTAGACAGAAGAAATGGTTTTAACGAGGGAACAATACTCAAAAGTTAGTCAACATGAGAAATGAATTGGCGTGAGAAAATCTGGTTAATCATGTACTGTACTGGTTTTAATAGGATGCTGCAATGCTTTTGAATTAGCCTGCGAACAGGCTCATTTCGTGAGAATTGGGGAAAAGAGAATGAGCCTGTTCTCAGGCTACTTTTGAATCAATTTTGGTTGTGTGAAATTCTGGAAGATTCATTTGCTGGCTTCTTTATTAAAATGAAGACAAGTCCAATTGGGTCCCTTTAAGGTATGGATCCTGGTGATTGAATTTCTTCTGAATTTTCAGTCAGCTGTCGTTCAAATTCTGGCTGAGAGGAAAATCGAAAAACTCAAAAATCATTTGATTCTGACAGTCGAAGCTAATCAAGTTTCTGTTTCAAACACAGATTTCCAGCACTATAGTATTCAGTGCTGGACAACTCAATTCAATGTTTCTAGCTATCGGCAACAAAGTGACGCTTTTTACTAGAGCTATTTTTGTACCGTTTTTATGCGCAATTTAAAGCCAGGAGATCTTGGCAAGAAATCGTGCCCATAAACGAAGACGCTAAACGTGAATTTTAGTTTTGGATCAGTAGTCTCGTTAAACAGCAGAGCTATGTTGTTCGGATCTAGTGCAGTAAGAGTTGCTTATCCAGATGTTAGTGACACGGGATATGGAGGAATTATTGTTGAACTGGGTCCCAATGTTGCTGTTCAAGGTACGAGGAACAAAGTAGAAGTTTCACAAATACAGTACTGGTATAAAATGTTAGTTTAGCTGCACTTGCTGTATTTGGACAAATGTTTTCTCAGTTGGCGATGTTGTTGAACTAATGACATTTTGAAGCAGTCATGCGAGGATGTATTTTCTTCATCTGATACCTGTAGTGACTATATTAATAAGATAAGAGTCCAACTGATCGCCGGTGATTTTCATTGAACACTGTAACCTAGAAAATGTACCGGTATCGAGGAAGTTAGAAGTGGGTTGGTTGGTAATGATTTGAGGTAATCATGACTGGTACTCCACATGTAAGAACTAACAACTGGTTTGACGTTTAAAATACATAGTAACATACAACAAAGGAAGGGCACTAAATATCCCTGATGTATCAAAAGTAGTTTTCGAACCAGTACTAAGCATGCTAAGATCTGATGTCCCCTTGAAAACTGAATAAAAACAAATACGTATGCGTGTGTTCTGATGTATAGTATAGTATAGTATAGTATAGTATAGTATAGTATAGTATAGTATAGTATAGTATAGTATAGTATAGTATAGTATAGAATAGTATAGTATAGTATAGTATATTATAGCATAGCATAGTATAGGATAGGATAGGATAGGATAGGCTAGGATAGGATAGGATAGGCTAGGATAGGATAGGATAGTATGGTGTGGAATGGCATGGCATAGCATAGCATAGCATAGCATAGCATAACATAACATAACATAGCATAGCATAGCATAGCTAGCGGAGGCAGAGCAGAGCATAGCATAGCATAGTAGAGTAGAGTAGAGAATGGAATAGAATAGAATAGAATAGAATTGAATTGAATAGAATAGAAGAGAAGAGAAGAGAAGAGAAGAGAAGAGAATAGAATAGAATAGAATAGAATAGAATAGAATAGAATAGAATAGAATAGAATAGAATAGAATAGAATAGAATAG